>JACXGK010000103.1:100337-137523 GCA_016801125.1 Novumbra hubbsi | reverse complement strand
TGCCTAACTGTCTTTTTGATGATCTGTTCCACATACTCACACCAAAGGAATACCAATAGGAACCATCAATTAATAGTCATCATCAATAATAGTACAATAGAACAAATGGAAGAGAACCATATCAAAGTCATTGTCACGGTTGTAGCGTGCGGTGGAACCATTGTTTCGAAAGTAAAAGTGGGTTTAATCCACAAGCAGACAGAGACAAACTAACACGGAATGTACACGTAAAATGAAAGGACTAACTAACATAAAACGATATATAAATAACGTGTAGCGTATCCACTAAAATGGGAGTTAAACAGAGACAAACCGTGCAGTTGCGTGAGACACAAACAAACAATAAACCACACCGAGTGTGGCTGTAGCCTAGCCTAAGTAGGCTCCCCAATCAGAGTCAACTGAATGCAGCTGCTCTGACTGGGGAGCCCACAGCGGCATAGAGAGGGCTAGAGGCCTCTCCAGCCGGCATGCCCTGAAATGGCCAGGGGGCCACAGCCAGGGCATGACAGTCATGAAAGAATTGCATTGTAATGTTAGACTTCATGTACTTTATCTTTTACTGTTTTCGCTAAATGTGGTTTGAGAACACTGATCCAGCGGTTTCATGTGGGTGAATTATTTAAATAAGAAATTCACGACTCGGCTGAATTCAACAGACAGTTTATTCTTTATTTAGAATGTATTCAAGTGATTAATGTGGTATCTTACACTAAGATTCAGGAAGGCATGCGGTTTATTAGGCTAAGGAAGTCGTGCTGAACCTCACTGGGTATTTAAAATGCTCAAGATGAGCTTGATGCTCTCTTCCAGTACACTTTAAGTGTATTATTCTGGTGACCTGCTGACTGATATGTGGCTGCCGTTTGTCTGGATAAATTACAATAATCTTGTTCATATCCATAATAATCTCATCATGTTAGATTGTAGCCTTCCTGCATCGTGTCCTAGCTATTGCAAGTTCCAGAATGGGCACATCCTTTGCAAATGTGGAAATGGAAACGCATCAAACTCTTGATTTCTATTCAGCACATTAAAACCAGTCTGTATGTCATCATGTGCTGGTTTTTCTCTGCAACAATTGTTTTTCGTGGAAATACAACAGGGGGGAAAACATGCAGATTTTCTAAATGCCTCTTTTTTTTTGTCAAGCTTACGCGAGCAGCAAACTGATGTTTGCAGCCAGCTGGATGGTAAAGTAGCTTGTGATGCTAATTAAGAAGCTTGAAGGGAGCATTGATCAGCGCTGCTCCCGGCAGAAGCAGTCCGAGGCAGGGACAGGCGCAGGGGGCAGTGACAGGATGTTCTGCTGTATGGTGCTGGTTTACAGTTCCCGTCTCCCAAAGGGCGTGTGCACCTGTTCCAGAATAACATCTCTGGATCTTCCCGTTAATCACCGCTCTAAAGACGTGAAGTTTAATTAGAACCTCGCTATACTACGATTGTGTGCTAATGCCAGTGACAGCAGGGGGCATCTTTGCAAAGATCGAGTCATTGTGACTCATGCATGGTGATTTGTTGTTAGTTTTTTCCCTAGTTGCCATGGGAGTGTAATAGAAGCCCACTCCCAGTCTGACAATGATGTAAGGAGGAACTAGTCCCGGTGATGGAGCAGCGATACATTCAGGGCTGTATGAAAGGTGGATGTGATTCAGCCTATGTTCGCAATAATATCCATGTCATCTACTAATGAGGAGGCCCAGGCATATGTATATTCAGGGGGCCCAGGATTCCGGGCGACGGCCCAGGATGCAGTAGAACCACACAGGGATGTTGACATAAAGTGATGTCTTAGAAAGTCCTGTCTTTGAGTTAATGAATCAAATAATTGTCAACAACAGACTTTTGTCTGTATCAGGGATGGGAAACTTTGATACGGGATGGAGCCACTGAAATAATCTGAATAAATCATGAAATCCATTACGGTTCTGGTAATTTAGCAGACACTTTTCTCCAGAGCACATTACAGGAGCAATTAGGGTTAAGTGTCTTGCTCAAGGGCACACCAACTAAAGTATGTCTTTGCATTTCTTTTTAATCAGCAATGTTTCAGTTACTGGTCTTACACATTACCCACAAGGCCGTGTGTTACCAGAGACAGGGCTGGACAGAAAGAGGTGGGGGGTGGGGGGTCCAAGCAAGGCTGTAAATTTGATTAGTACAGCCTCCTCTTCGAAGTTTCTCAGAGGATCTTGTTCACTCCAAGCTCACACCTAGCCCATAGCTCTCGGTCTAGACACCCACTTTTTGGGGGAAGGCCCATTCCTAGCACTGGGGCCTAGCTCCCACCCATCCAGGATATCAATATGAAGTGGTTTCTAATGAAGGCCAACAACAGTGCGAAAGGCCACATATGCTCAAGCCACTCAGGAGACGGCCCGATTCCCCAATGCAACATACATGATACAAATACTGCACTTTGTTTTCACCCTTAACTGAATTTGCACCATAATCTTTGTTGGTATTGTGTCCTTTCGACAATCTTTTTAGTATGTGCTTGTTGTTCCACTTGGAATTAGCAGGTCGAGTTTCCATATTATCCTCGCTTGTAGAGGTGATGCTATTATAAAGTGGATTTGGTCGAGATTTATATAAGGCGTATCTGTAGACATAAACCAAATTTAGTTGATCGCCAACCCAAGCGCCTAACTTCCTGGAACTATTTTTTCCCCAATGTGTATGTTCATGGTCAGAATACATGTAGAAACTTTCCATTTTTGCACTCTTAACTATAGTTCATAGCATGTTTTGAACAACAGTCAATTTGGCGAGACTTTAAAGCCGGTATGAACTTCTATAAAGTTAGTCAAATTGACTGTTGTTCAAAAATCATATTCCCTAGCCTGTATAGTAGCTTTTTGGGGCTGATGTGCTTTCAGTCTGTGCTCTTGTTACTTCCATCTTCCATCCAAGGAAAGAGGCATTGTGGATCTGAGACCTGGATACGCACATGGGTCTGTCACATCACTGGGAACCCACACTAATCAGTAAGGACTCTGATGATGCTGTCTTTCTGAGTGGAAATAAACAGTACAATTATGTACTTCAAGTGCAACAAAGATACCAAAAACATTAATTATCTTTCACTGAACCCGTAGCTAATATTATAGGTGTTTTTGTTTCTGTAAATTAAAAAATGTATTAGAAAATATTCCTAAGGCACACACTAACACAAGCGTCAACTAAAAACCCTTTCGCTTTTGAACAGATATCACATAGGCCTTTTGCACTTGTGAAATAGTCATCTACTCTTCCAGTACCTGTGGAAGGGTTGTGAAATGAGCTTCTTCTGTTTTGCAATATTTCAGTAGATTACCACTTGGCTATACGTAATATGAATCAATTCATGCAGTGTAAATTGAAATTGTGCCTCTTGATGTGCCGGTCTCAAAACGCACACAGACACACAGGTTTCTCAGTCACTAACCAGATATGTTGCCTTTCAAACAGGAGGGAACTAATAAAGAAATCACTGAAGACCAACACAAAAACAGATGGCTTGTAAAATGGGTTCTGAAAGACATCCACGGGGGGTTATCTACTATATAGTTAGATACATGTATAGTAGATTTGTCCCAAAGCATATCCATCACGGACACCCAGATAAATATCCTCAGGATAACCTCACAATAACAACCTCAGGAAGTAAATATAAACTGCAGAGTTGTGCAAAGCCAACAGGTGAAAAGAAAACTAAGGACAGGTATTGTATTGAAAACTACAGGCCGGTAAAAAGATTAAGCCTAGTCAAGAACAAAACAAATGGAAAAGAGAACTTGATGGCACTTGCTTTTCGTCATCCTAGACTGGGCTTAATCTGTGTCCGCAAAACAGGCCATAAACCTAGTACGATCTCAACTGGAAAACCGACCTTAAGGTGTAGATCTCTAAGCATCAAACATGCTCATTGAAGCACTGTGCCTGCTGCTTTTACCGTAAATATTAGCTATTCCTGTCTAGGTGAATATATATGTATATGTGCGGGATATATATGTTCACTCTCTCTTCTGAATTGGAGTGGAATGTGACCGCAGTAGCCAGAGCCAGAGGATTACTAATGGTTTCTACTGACTTCTCAGTCCGACCGCAACATGAAACATATGTCTTTCACATGTTGCCATGACTGGCAGATTCTTTTTGTTTGTACTCTTGCATTACTACGGTTGACAACACCAGAATTTCAAAACCTCCCCGAAATAGCGTCTTTGGGACATTCAACCGTACCGCGCATCCATCCTTTGCTTGGGCATTGTCCGTGAAATGATTGTCAAAGTGTGCTTATTAAAAAAAACTAAAGGATGCTGAGCTATTTCTGATGAGTTTTCAATTGTAGTGCAGTCTCTTTCTTTGTGATATCAAAAGATAGTGGACGTAATGAACGCAAGCGCTGGACGCGCTGAAGCCTAGAGACACCTGAACAACTTCCCATACTGCAAACAGCACCGGAGCCCCCCCCCCCCTTAATCCAAACTGTTCTCCAACTCAAAGCAGTAAGCTCACAACGTAGTCTGATTAAATCTCTTAAGAAGCACATTGAGACTCCATGCGACATGCGCTCAAGGCACGCTGAGTAAAGCACGACTGCTGTAGCACTTGTTAGATGCTTTTTGACATGACATTTTAACCTCGGCCTGATTGTAAAACCTGTGGATGGCCAAATGGAGGAAATATCTGCACAGGGGAGATTAACAATGCTAGGAGCTGTGATGCCTTAGGTTAAAAAAACAGGTTTTTCCAACGAAGTCCACCAAAACCCATCTGAAAGGTTTGAAACTGTTGCAGACTGCAATCTGTTTGGTTTGCCCATGAGCTGGTATATGTGACAGGACAAAAAGCCACAAAATCCCCTTTTTAGACCAGACCAAAAGAAAGTATCAAATATAAAGTATTATGTCTTGTTGAGCCCAGTATGTCCTGCAGTTCTATCACATTAAGCCAACCCCAGTATCTTTTAACAAAATAGAAGTGAATCTACAATTTGAAAAACACTATGCCACTTGTCTTTTCTCATCAGAACATCATCTTTATCTGTAAACCACACGTCATCTTATCAAACCTAGACAAATGACAGCATATTTCAGCAATTAACTGCTTTCTACTTATCATAGCTTCAACTTCAGGGATCCCTCATTGCAGATTACCAACAGACTTGCTTCAGTTCACAAGGTTTTATAAAAACAAACCCATCCACAGACATGTCACACAGAATTTGACTAAGCACATGCAACAGCACACACTGTTAAAACTCTACAATATTTCTCTGATCGATCATGTTAATCCACCGTAAAACAGGGATATTTATCCACGTTCCAACCAACATATTGCTTTGTCCCTCTGGATTGAATGCTGTAGTTTCCAGGATACTGCAAAGATGAATGCAAAGGAGCCTGGGAGTGGAGTTAGACACTCATTGGTTAATAGTCAAAACCTTTCACTGCAAATATTAGAGTTAGTGTATTTACATCCTCAAGATCTTTTACATCACCACTCCACCTATCACAATTACATGATTGTTTTCTTGCCACTCCATCTTCAACAATTTACTTAACTTTTGCCAGTATACTTTTGGAATCAACTTCTAAGTTACAATGAAGAAGGCATTTTAAACAGTTTCATTATCTTAAAAATGCGCAGTATTCATTAATTACCTGTAATGTTCTATTGAGCCGTAACATTTACTATGTATGTACTTAATACACCACCAGGCAATCCAATTCTGTTTCCTTTTAGCTTGGATCACTTATATTTCAATTCCACAACAATTTTGTGGGTTTATAAAATGATGTGAAAAAAGATTTGGCTTTGTCTTGTTTCTGGCTTTAGCTGTATTCTTTCTTGCCTCTTGTTTTATTCCACTATTCATTCCACTTTGCTCAGTCTTTATATTTTTTTTTTTTGGCTTTATTAGTTAATTAATTATTGTCCACTTAACTTAATTGTCCTATTTTCACAGTTTTTTTACTTGTTTTGTACATACTGAAGAAGGTCTGTGAGCTGCAACCTGCAAGTGTGTTTTTGTACCTCCATAAACGTGTCGTAGGGAAGACTGCTTTGGATTATTTTTATTTCAGAAAGTTTTGCTCCGGTACGGCTTAACTTTCTATAAAGTAGGCCCCATTTCTCCATTGAGCATCTCTCTGACCTTCATTCACCCAATGTAGCACTCCAATCTGAACTCCGATCAATAGAAAAAGCGGCACACACTTTCTAAGCATTACCCACGAGAACACTTTGTAGGAGCAGTGACCAGATTATTTGAAGACATTATTGGAACGTGGTTAAAAATAATTAAATATGCAACGTGTGCCTCTTTTTCGTTAAGAGGCAGTACAAGCAATATGTTCAGACCAAGGTCAAACTCTGTTGGGTGTAGGATGGCCTGGCTGGATTAGAACAGCATCCAGTTTTATCTCCCTAATGCTCTCCCTGTGCACAAACCTTCATGTACTTTGCTCCAAGCTCCCCTCACGTTTACTGTCCTGTTTTTTTCTATGCTGTAAAACTACCATTTACTGTATGTTGCTCCCATTTTGCCCCTTATTCATGTTCTTTTTCACCGTTTTCCTTCCTGGTGCTCAAACTCTAGTTTTTATTTCTCCAACTATCCCTTTAGATCTCACTCCCTAAGCTTCTGTTGCTTCTAAAGTAGTGACTTTTTCATCAACCTCTCTTTCCGGGAAGATCTCCTCCTTCATCAAAGAGTCTTTTCACTGAGTAGATGTTACACTGATGTCAAAATGCTTTGCACTGGTGATCAGATTTGCCTTAGTACATTTACTCAGCATCTACCCAATAAGATTTTCCACAAATACTTCCAATTTATCTGTTTTTGTTTGTGGTGCTCATGAAACTTTGAAAATGATTTCCTTACTAGCAATGTCTGTGGTTATCATTGACAAACTATAACACTAAAAGTAAAGACTTTAATGACAATATTTGAGCTATAGTTTTAGAGTTGCGAATAACTTATAACAAAAATCTGGGAAACAACACACTGGTGTGAAAGCTGTTTTGAAACTTTCCCCAAGAACAAACCGTGTTGTCACTTGAACTGGTGAGAACGAACAAAGAAAAAAGGGAAGGTAAAAGAACTGCACATCCCTGCTTCCAGGCAATGCTCATAGCCTGCATACCTAGTTGGGTTTTACCATACTACCACTACAGGAGGGCAAGTTCAGCTCAACTCAATCAAAGCTCTTTTCAGTCCTGAAGGATCTTCCCCTCGAAGCTTGGAAAGCTGAATCCAAACCAATTTTTTCAGAAAATGTGTGAAACCCTACCTTTTGAAAGACTATCTAATATACATAACTTCAAAAGAGCATTTTCTGTCCACTAAATAGCTCTCGCTGGATACAAAACCTCAACAAAATCAACCATGAAGTGGTCAGTGGTAAATATTCCCTGTTCTGTTTATGTTGTCATTGTGGGAACCGGGTTTATTGAGCCCTGTATTATACACTCATAAATGTGCTCAACATTTTTTATCCTTCTGTTCAAATGTTACATGCAATGTAGCCCTTTACTCTCTGTTTGTGCAGAATCTGATTATATGAAAATTACAAAATAAGGTACGCGAACACTGTTTAATCAACCGTATTTTGCATGAGAAATGGGATGAGAAACGTGTGTGAATGTCACGGTAATGAATATAGCCACAATTTGGAGCCTAATGGGAATTCAGAGCGCATGGGCTTGTCCTTAGCGGCTGTACACCCCTGGTGTATTCCCCTGACAGGGTTCCTCTGCAACGTATCATGCAGATGAATCGTGTTGCAAAGCTAGAATCTTGTGCTGGGAAAGGGGGAACCATTTTGCTTGTATGTTTTTCCATGTCTGGGGTACGTTATGAGGCCCGCGGGGAGTGCAGGGACGTTAGCTGCATTCGTTCCATGAACACGGGAGGCTGTAGTGCTGACCTACTTCTACCTGTACTGTACAATGAGATGCAGTGATATTATGGTGTCTGCACAGAATGAAAAGGAATGCGGTGTGCCGCGCTAGTTAGCCGCATCGCACTTAATCCATGTTGGGAACTGGAATGTGTTGGAGTCTGTAGAGGGTGAATTTGCTATTGCAGAGGTGATCTCCCAGCAAACAGAGAGCCATGATTGGGGGCTAGCGGGAGATTGGGGGCTAGCGGGAGCCATTTTGTTTGTGAAATATATCTTCTTTTTTTAAAGCATTTTTACAGCGTTTACTCGGTTATTATTTTGTGGCTCAGTCTCCTTGAGTTGTTATTGCGCTGTCTCTCTGCAAACAGGTAGATTCGTGACTTGGGTATGCTCCCCCAAATTTGCTCCCCCGGATTTGCCTTGTAGTAGTGCATTTACACTTACCCACACTACATTTCCATATTTCAGTCTCCTATTCCATACCTGTCAGTTGTTTAAGAGACTTGAAAATACTGCGTGTCTTAATAAAGATACATACAGATAGACATATAGTGATTCAATTGTCCCTAATCAATCAGAGTATCAAAGCCAATGAGGTGTTTTTAATTATTCTGCGGTTTCTGACGCTGGCTCAACCCATCGGTTTGAGCCAGACCTACTGGTTTCGGGGACTAATCGGATGGTTTGTTAGCTTTTTTAACTGGCGAGTGTTTTGAGTTAGTGTGATATGATGATGGAGGAGAATGGGACATTTTCTAAGCGCCACTTGACACAAACAAAAAAAAAATCTTGGAGAATCGTATTTGTAAATAGTTGATTATTTAGTTAATGACACCGGCTAGATATCTTAGCAATTACTTGGTGTCTAGCTAGAAGAATGAAGTAGATAAAGTTTAATGGAGCCTGACCTCAGCAGGAACATTTGAATGGACTAAATTAGGAGCCTAACAAAGTACTATAAATGAACAAAATGTCTTAACAAAATAACTTTGCTTAACTGTGAGCAGCAGGACAGGTCTTCAGTGGTGCAAAGAGGAATGCAGAGAAGCAAGCGATTAGAGTGGTTAGTAGGCTAGTACATAGAGTGGTTAGTAGGCTAGTACATAGAGTGGTTAGTAGGCTAGTACATAGAGTGGTTAGTAGGCTAGTACATAGAGTGGTTAGTAGGCTAGTACATAAAGTGGTTAGTAGGCTAGTACATAGAGTGGTTAGTAGGCTAGTACATAGAGTGGTTAGTAGGCTAGTACAGTGCGCTGTCCTCTGAAATGGAGAAGGTTCGCCTGAGAGATCTACCATCGTATCACACCCATTCAAATATCTTGCTTCTCTTCAAATGTGTATTTAATGCATTTTACCATAACACTTCTACATTTTGTTATAATGCTCCTTCAATTTGTTCTGTTTGGCATTGAGAATATGTAATTCACTGACTATGTAATATAATCCTAACTTATCTTTGGTAACACATTTGGATGTATACATTGCTACATCCTGTTTTTGGTTACTTTGCTTTTGTCCCATCTAAACAAACAATTGTTTAGATGTACCCAAAAGCATTTTGGGTACATTTGAAGTGATGTCAGATAAAACAAAATGAGCCTTTATGTATGAAAATGCAGGTCATCCATTGATATGCAGTTCTTTAATTTAATACTTTACATTTTGGTTTGTAGCACTATAAACGTCCATTGGTGTTTATACAATATTTTAACACCTTTTTTAACTAAGACAGGAGGAAACTTCCTGTAAACACTCCTGAATCATTGGCATTTTATTTTATCTGGGGTTAAGCCCACACTACTGTCGCATTGCACCCTTTTTGTCCATTTGAAACCATGTTGACAATTTAAACTTTTGTTTTCCATTTAGACCCTAGTTGATCATTTGAACTCCTGTTGTCCATTTGGACTCTCGGTGTCCATGTCAACCATTCTTGCCCATGTTATAGTATTTCACCAGTCCATGTGCCAGGATTGGTTATTTCCTGGCGCTATGAGCTCACATGCGCGTAGGTGGTTCTTGGTGGGGAATATGATGTGGGATCATTAACAACATTCACAGTTGACAACAAGTGACAACAGTGTCAGTTCCCAGCAGCTCTTGTGGACCAAATGAAAGCGGGAAAGGGGTTAGACTTGACATTGACTTTCATAACAGAAGCACAGCCTGTCCAACACACAGGGCCCTATTTAGAAAACAAAAGGTTTTTCCTATGTGTCTTCCATTTGATTAGTTAAAATTATACCCAACTGAAACACATTTGTTGAAAAGCAACTAGAAACATGTAAATAAAAATATATATATTTTTTTAAAAGGTCCAAATCACAACATAAAATGATCATATATTCATAATATATAGAAATTACGGTATTGGGTCATTTGCTTTCATTTTCTTTCTAGGAGTCTCATGCTTACTATGGATTGCAGGGTAAAGATGAAAGCACTGTCAGAAGCTCTAGACAGCGCCGTCTGCTAAATGACTAAAATGTACATTTGTGTTGTGGAACATAATATTTGGTAATATTATACCTGTGATTATAAATTCCTCTTTCTCTTGGTTTTATCAGATCTGTTTCCAGTTTCTCTGGCGAGTCGGACACATTAGGCCAGTTGGTGATGCCTATTGAATTAAATATGTCAGTGACTGGGGAAGCCAATCTGTTTGAAAATGACTAATGTGCTGCGGTATCATTTGGTTTAAAACAAGAAGTACCTTTCACTTTCTGTCACTACAAAGCCATATGAAGTGTGTTTGCCCAGCATGTACCTGGCTAGGGCTGCAATGTGGTATCATTTTGTTAAAATAACGTGGGCTAAGCTGAAAACTAGTAGGCTTTTATTGTTAAACCCAGAAATGCCCGCATGTTAATTAACAAACACTTCCATTAAAATATTGTTACGTTATGTAATTGCACTGTAATGCGTAATGTTGTCAACCATAAGAAAACATAGTTGCACATAAATTACAATGTAATTGAAAATACAGGCCTACCATGCTTGTGCCCACAGTTTTGTACTGCGGATCAGCCAGGTGGCAAGGAAGAGGGACAAAGACAGGAACCCAAGAATGTAAAAGAGCATTCTAATACTTTGACATAATAATTCACAATGTACATAACATGTATTTGTGGTATTGGTCCTGATCCTCGAACGGGCTCCAACCACCTCTTCAATACTCTCTTCAAGGGTTCAACCTTTTAATTTTAAGACGCACCATTTTGTTAAAATGCAGGAAAACAGGGTGTGTAAAATAAACAACCCCAGTGATGAGATATATTATAAAGATCTACCATAATTGGCCTAACCATTACCTTCTCATTTTAAACCCAAACCAGCTACTGGGGGGGTACTTATTTTTATGTACTCACAAAACTGATGCTGTTTTGAAACCAAAACACAATTAAATGTACCCACAACTGTAATAATTTGGAGGAATTGGAATGTATGAGTTAAAAAGAAAACCATTACCACTGTGGAAGTTGGGGGCGAACCATGCATGTCACGTGACTATTTGGTTTCCACTGATCCTGTGGCCTCGTTAAGGTCAACCGCGTGATGAACTTCACCCAGAACCAGGATATTTTGACCACAAACCTGAAAAGTTCACAATCCACAATTAAAGAGATTGTTAATTGACCATGTTAATTGACCATATGTTTGAAATTACAGTTCAATACCATGTAACACCTGTGGTTTGAAGTGAATAGGGCATAATGAAAGCTCAGAAGATACAGTATGAAATCAGTTCCAATGTGCTCTCCAGTCTCCAGAGATTTCTTGACCTCCTATACACCATTCGAATAGGTTGGGAATGTGGAAGTGGACAATTCTTCACAGGAAATCAACATCAAGTCATTCTTTGACATTTTGCATTTAGTGAGAGTTGTACAAATGCCGTAGTCTCCAACACAGTATGCAAATTCCTCACTAAGATATTTTGGATCTTGTAGCTCATTTAAACATTGCACAGAGTAATGCAAATTGTTGTGTTTTCAGAGGCTTTATTATTTACTCCACAATGTAGCAGTGTTATATCCTGCTGCTAAACAGCCTTTCTATTGTGGAGAATAAATAAGTGGCCTGGGTTTCCATTGTGGAGGCGATTTACAACCTGCCTCAGTGAAACAGGAACCGTGACCTTTGATGTTTTAAACTTTCAAAAAAAAATGTGGGGAATATCTTTTAGCCACAGGCAGGTCTTTAATTGACCCACTGCTGTTGTTTGTTTCAAAATGACTCTGCAGACACTCCGCGGTCAACAGTCGTGTCTTGACGGATCTAGTTAGAGTTAAAGTCTGCTTCCCTCGCAGCCTACAGTGAAAACAGCAGAAGATTGTCAGGGTAATGTGGTGGGTAACCCTTGAATCACATCTAATCATATTGTAGGCCAAAGGTAAGAGGGTTACAAAAGCTGTCACTTATCCTTTATGCCGTTGCTTACTGACAGTAAAGGCTTTTGTTAAGTCTGAGCGGATAGCCAATTGGATTCCCGGCGGCCCACGGAGTAATGGAGACTTCCGTTCTGCGTGTCATTTTCGCTGAGAGAATACAAACCACAGCCGAGGTAGGCTAACCGCACGACTAATTGCTTTAACGTCTGCAGGGACGCGACTTCTCCAATAGCACTCGGGAAAAGAAAAAAAAAAAAAAAAAAAAGGACACGTTGACAAAAGGCGTATGAAAATGTGTCCCGACCGTTGCTGTGTATAAATCAGTAGCTATCCCATTACCGTCTAAATAGGTTCTGGACACGTCACACCTCCGATAATTCTTGTCTGTGTGCGGCGGTGCCTTGGCAGGTTGAATGAATTGATATGTTTTGTCTGCTTGCGGTTTGGCCCACTAATGGCTTTACCAGGTTCGGCCTGTTCGCTGCCTCTGACTAATTGCCTGCTTTGCGAGCAGGCCTGGTGTCCGAGTCTGAGTGGGTGCTGAGTGTTGTCGTCTCTACTGCTTCCCCCCCCCCTGCAGACAGCCTGGTACCGCAGAGCCCGGTGTTCACCAAGCAGCCCGGCAGCATCGTTTTCCCCGTGGACTCCCAGGAGAGCAACCGGGAGGTGATGTTCAGCTGCGAGGCCCAGGGAACTCCGCCTCCTCTTTACCGGTGAGTTTGGACGCCACCCCCTCCCCTTCTCCGTTTCATTCTCGTTCACTCCCGTCGTAACCCACTGACTGACGAAATCGAATGACGCGTGAAGCGTAATGCGTTTTAGATACGGTATGTAAACCGTTTTCTTGTCCACTTTTAGATTTAGTTCATCGGAAACGAATACAGGATGGACAGGGCAGTGAATTCCACTGGTGATGTCTGGTGTGTTCGAAAGTATTGAGGTCGCTTCTCTCCGCTTCCGCGCGGTTCATTAGTCTATTGAAAGGTTAGTATGTTGTATCTCTGGCCGCTACAAGGTTCAAATCAATCACGTTCGCTCGCTGAAATAGCTGGGGTGAGATTTAGAAGGATTGGTACATTTAATACTTGGGACTGAGCCAGCTTAAAGGATGACCTAATCAGCTGTTTCCTGTCAAGGTCACTGTACGCTCCTAGCAGAGAGAACGCAGAGCCTGGACATGGATGGGCTGCTGGCCTGTCTTACTGACTCTATTCCTGTGGGCAGCTGCTGACTAAATCAACTTCAAAGTTCATTAACTGGCCGCCACGCGGCCGTACGCCGGTGACTGGTGACCAAACAGGTTCGGGTATTAAATGTGACTCATCTTCCGCTTGAAAACGTTGTGTCCCCCTGCAAGCGTAAAGCTCTTAAGAGAATATTTACTCTGGACGGAATTATTCTGGTTTTCTGGTGCTGGGTCAGTTCGTCTGTACCCTGAATATAAGTTCCACGCAGAAGGCTGAAGGGAACGAACGGGCAGTGTTCTAGAAACTGGTGAGCCAGATGGCGTGGGATTATGCCACTATATGGTCATCCGGTTGGAACATGATTGCATAAAGTATGTGATTAACAAACAGAGCTGCTGTTCCAGTGTGCCCCTCTGGAATGATTGAGAGTAAATGGCATTATTAGATAATCTGAGACGTGTACATAGACTTGATTTGATGTATTGCTCCATGTATCATAACCGCGATATTGGCTGTCTCAGTACAGTACAAGAGTCATTGCCCGGGTCAATGTCTGCCGACGAGAGCATAGATTGTCATCTTAGTGTCTTGACCTAACTCACTTATTTCCTTCCTGCGGAACACAGTTTATGGAGCTCAATGTCGACCTCAAAACAAGTGGAGTTGTGTGTTTTCGGACTATTACCAGGACAGTCAAAAAGGATCGCTCATCACATGAACCTCTTCCCACTACAAAGATACTCTGACACTCCAAAACTAGCAATTTTCAGTCTGTCATTTTTTTAAAGACACTTGCACTTGCGTGTGAAAATTAGAGGGTGTCGCACGGTGATGGATTGACAATGATCTTCTCTTGAATGCTTGTAAACTCTGCGGTCGTCGTGATGTGTAACTAGATAACACACTCACAATACACTGCATCAATCAAGATATTTTCTTGGGCCCAATTTACTCTCTCTTAATGTCTTAGAGAGCCGCGAATAAGAGATTAAATGAAAACTGTCAGTAAAATAATTTGCAGGCATGTGATATTCAAATTCCTTGGCTCTGTTGAGCACTTTCATTGTGTATGTGTTTCTCACTGTCTCTGTTGAATGATAATAAACAAATGATGAATAAGCTTCTTTCATTTTTTTATATTGAATACATTTTTTTCTCTCCCTGAAACCAAAATAACACTTAGTAACAATAATTGCCCAGCTCGTCGTCATAGCTGATGACGACCTTTTTCTCCTGGATATCTAGGTACTTGTTACAAACTGTTCTCTTCCTATCAATTTCAGGTTCTCATCTTTGAAAGGCTGAGTCTTAGGCTAGACTAACTACTGTGCAGTGAAATATTCATGTTTCTACTTGTTTTTCTTGCATTGGAAGTAAGTGAATGGCTGGAGTTGCCTTTTAAGACAGTCGGTAAGGACCTTCATACTGTGTTGTGTGTCCGTGTGTGTACGTGTGTGCGTGCGTGAATGTGTGTGCATGTGTGTGGAGTAATGAGGCTCTAGAGACCGGGGACTTGTGTATTGACTGTAAGGCTGGTTTGGAGAAGGCATGTTAATGAATATGAACCATTATATATCCACAGCATCTACAGCACTAGCCTGCAAAGTACTTACAGGCATGTCTATGAAGATGTTGTTTGTACAAGCGGTGCTACCCCCATAAGCAGTATGTATTTAATGGTGCGGCCATGTTTTAATCTGTACATAAGAAGAAAGCCACAGGGAAATGTTTGTAATTGTGTTTTTGTTGGTGAACAAAATGTTTGTTACTCAAACAATAAACCAGAACATCTGAAAACAGTGTTGTTTTTTTTTATAGTGTTTATGAAAGATTATTTGAACCAGACTTCTCCGTACTTTGTAGTCACAAAAAGACAAGGGGCTTGATATTGTGAGCAGTTAAATGAAAACGAAATACGAAACGAAACGCAGAAACCAATTGACATTGAATATATGTTTTTGTTTTTTTGTTTTATAGCGGTTTGTTTCGTTTATTTCTTTTTAGAAGGCATCGTTAAGTTGGTGTAGCAGTGCTACACCGACTTAATGGAGATATTCTTAGAAATGCCCAGACAAATTTAACCTATTTGTTGAGCTGTTTGGAATCTATAAAGACAATCAATTATTCTCCTCACTCTAAAGAAATAATCAGCGACTAATCGCCTCGGACCCCTAATCATGATTTGCATCGTCCATTTCCCAATAAAGTGATTAACAATACCTATCAGGCTTACCCATCTGTGAAATGCCCTTTCTTTTATTTTTGTTGTAATAGGACTGGACATAATTGTTGATAATCACCTACACTTACCAAAGCGTTTCGTTGTCAATACGATGAAGAAATGATGGGTTCATGCCTCCATATCTGGTATTCGGTCTTGGTATCGTAAACGGCCGTTCTGCTCTGTGCCGAGGGATTGAGGAATACGCTGTCTTCAGGAGTGAATTATACCCTTCGCTGATCACCTCTACCGGCAATGATAATCTCCTAGCCTGGTGTAGAATGCAAAAGTGCAGAATGCACGGCGCTTGCCATTAGTTTTAATTGCTGCACCCTAATGATTAAGCTGCATTTTTATGCAGTTTGACTGGGCGTCTAGCAAGATGGATTGCTACGGAGGCTGTGTATTCTCGGTGGGGGGGGTCCACTCGGTTCTGTGGAGCGCTGGCCCGTCAGTGCGGTTCACTGGCTAGATGAATGCTAAGCTGCAGGCCATGGTTTGAGGCCTCACTTGACCCCTTTATCCTTTTTTTGAAAAGGATTTAATCAATTTAAGGTGTACTCAGCGTTTTCTTATTTGTCAAGATGTGATCCCGTCCCAAACGTACATGATCCACAATAGGATGGACCCGAAATCCAATTTCGCTGTTTACGGCCCTAATCTGTTTCCATACAAATGCCACGGTGAGGTCGGGCAATGCGACATCTTTTGATATCGTCTCGAGTTGCACTAAATTCATGGCAACATTCGAGACAGCTTCGCGTTGTCATTTCTACGTCGGCAAGACCTGCACCACCTCACTGAGCCTTTTTTTCGAGCCACTGTGTTGTTCGTTAGTTACTTCAAACCAATTGATATTTTAATGAAACGGATTGCAGACATACACGCTGAAAGCGTTCTTTAATGGCGCGACTTTCATACTACCTTTGAAATGTTCTGGATCTAACTCCTTGTTCATTTGGTTTCTAGGTGGAAACTGAATGGCACTGCAATCACTCCAAAATCAGGCTCCCACTACAGCCTGTCTGGAGGCAACCTTAGGATCAGCCATTTGAACAAAGACCAGGATGCTGGAACATATCAGTGCCTCGCCTCCAACTCTTTTGGGACCATTGTGAGCCGGGAGGCCAGTCTAACCTTTGCATGTAAGTCACTAACTATCTCTTGTTCCCTCTGATCAGAAGTGCTAGCCAGCATATAAAAGACGTCAATGGGACTTGTGATAGTGTCTAGAGTCCCATCTGATAAAATGATCAACATGGAAAGGTTCCCGTCGGTAGCGCAGCAGTTCTCCACGACGCCACGCTCTGCCAGGGTTCAGATCTTAATCGTGTTAGAGGTGAAACGGGAAATTTCACTACTCCCGCACACAAAGAACTCTCCGTTACTTTCCCCAGGCTTGGATGTTTCACATACTGTACTTACGGTATGTAACACCGGACACACTCTAAGATATCCAGGTACAGAGCATTTTTGACACTATAACTACAACACTTTTATTTTGAGGAACAAATGTTAAGGCCAGATATGCATGACATCGTTTGTTTTGTAGCGTTAACAGGTGAAAAGGTCAATTTCACCTGTGACCTATGTCACCTTCAGAGTTTTCCAAGAGA
Source organism: Novumbra hubbsi (assembly GCA_016801125.1). Classification (NCBI taxonomy): domain Eukaryota; kingdom Metazoa; phylum Chordata; class Actinopteri; order Esociformes; family Umbridae; genus Novumbra; species Novumbra hubbsi. The sequence continues at coordinate 120,216 of JACXGK010000103.1, read as the reverse complement.
TACTCACTGTAGCTTTACTAAGGACTATTGACAATGTGTCGCTGATTGGAGTTGAATGAGTAGTGACGTGATCCTTCCGCCTCCAAGCTGAATCAGACAGAAAATTTTCATTTTGTCATTGGAAATCAGCTGAAATCACACTGGGAAATTTTTCTATGTATCAATAGCATGTGTAACAGCAATAGCACTTGTTTGAAGACTGCTATGTAAGTTACCAGGTACACAACATAATATGACATAATGAGTTAGTTAGTAATCAATTCCACAGTCAGCTTTCTGAATTGCTTTAGAGGAGCCAATGCATAACATTAAAATTCCACAAATAAGGTGCAAAAAACACACCCCATTAGAGATCATAGGAGTTTTCCATCCCTAGGATACATTATGTCTTAAAATTAACGCTATTGTTAATTACTGAAGGAGGGTTTGTAAGAGTAAATGAAATCATAGCGAGTTTAAAACTGAACACAAATGATATTTTCTCAGCATGCTTAATTAGTAAAATCCTGACGAAAAATAAGACAAATATGTCAATATCTTCGCTAAACATTATGAATGTTTCAGGGGGAGAATATGACAAAGATGTCCTTGGTGAGTTGAACTGACAGACTGTTTAGCTCTTTTCCTATAGATTAGGAGGAACTCAATACTCCCAACTGCCCCTCCAGTTATTGGACATCCTCGCATGACGACATTGACGTGAGTGATGGCTTCTTCAGATTGAATTCTGAGGCCCCTGGGTGGGGACGAAGGCTGTCCCATCCCTCATGGGCCATTTGTTTGTTCCCCTTGCCCGGCTCAGTCTTACTACTGAGTAGGAGCAATATGATTCCATAGGGGAACTCCGCTGTCACTGTAGGGAGATACAATGGCAGTTTCATCAATTGCTCGGTCCTGACCTTACCGGTCTTGGGTTGTTGTCACATGGTAAGGCGTGCCTCTATGATCGGCCGTCATCCGTCTTCTGTATTACTCTTGGTGTAGCTCAATTAACTCCAAGTGATGATTGAATGGTATGCTTCCAGAGAACAGGGGCAGCTGATACTATTAGAATGTATCCTGCAATTTGTTTGAGCCGAGATGAGCTTCATGTAAACATTTCCTACCCAGTCCCTGATGATCATCAGGGTTTTAGAGATGATTGGACTGTGAAATCAGTGCAGAAATAATTAAAACACTGAATGGATTCCATAAAAACGGGACCTTCACAGAACTTACGTGATGTATGTAATAGAGTTAATGGTGCAGGGATAGTTTCTATCCATGTGTAAAATGGATGAATGAAATATGTTGTAGGAGTAACAATTAATTCTATGGCGATATGCATCAATCGATAACATCTACTCATCACATAAGCGTAATGATAGTTCTCTGTTAAGTGTTTGACACGATGACGATTTATTATTCTGCTGGAGATAATTAAATGGGAGCAAATGGGACCTGTGGACATCCTCTAGTGCAGGTGTGGGCAAATATTTTGGCTCGGGGGCCACATCAGGATTTTGAAATGAAATGGAGGGCCACATTTCTTTTTGTAATTTGTTAATCATAATTGATTTGGAGGCCAGAAAAGGGCATTCCGTGGGCCGGATGGGACAACCTCGCGGGCCGCATTTGGCCCTCGGGCCGTAGTTTGCCCACCCCTGCTCTAGTGGGACCTGTGTACATCCTCTAGTGGGACCTGTGAACATTCAACATCAAATAGTCTCTAAGATAAAAGTTCTCTTAGATAAACAATTGTTTTCCTCCTAAACCATAAGTGCCTATAGGGGTATATTTGTAAAACTAATAATATTTATTTTTTTAATATGGAGGAGAAAATTATGTACACTAGTGCAATGCAATGTGTTCAAGCTGAAAAGGGGGCTTTATCAGTAAAAAAAGGTTTCTGATTACAATATGTTGTTTTAGCACTCTGATCAAAGTGATAAAAATTGTAAAATTGGCACAGTGGGAGTAATTTAGTAAGTCACAATTACACATACCCCTAATGCTATTTTTAGGATTGAAATGTGTTGTGGCGTTTAGGGTGAATTGGTTTGCTTTAATGCCTAGGGCTGTATTTCTCAGAGCATTTGTAGCATTAAGTCATATTGTGGTGTATGTTTAGTTGCAGATTCATTTCCTGAAGTGGTTGTTGGTAAAGTGGCTCTCAACCATTGCACAACACCAAAAGTAATCAACTAATTTGTCGTTTGACAAAGTTTTTGCAATTGTATCACACAAAAAACTGTGGGCCAATGCTTTAGAAGCTTGGTGTGGATGCTACTCTATGCCATTTATGCCAAATGCTTGCCATACTAGTTTACTTTGCAACTGGTTGCAATTTTTTCTTGTGGGCTTCAGGTAAAATTTGCTTTAATGTCAACTTCTATCCAATTACGAAATCCCATTCAGCCAACGCATTCTTTCTAAAGGATACTTCCCACAAATGAACCTGCATGGTCTAATAGTCAGATATACTTTACCACCTAACGTAACAGGATAATTCATTTCTAAATGTTTACTACTTGCCGTGTTAAATTTCCTGCGATAACTGACCTGTCAGACCTGGTTGCCGTTTGTAGTGGAGGAGTACACAACGTTGTTGGTAGCTTGTCAGCTATCATGATTCGACCGTGTTATCCAGCCATATGTGTTTTCTGTTGAGGCAGTGATGTTCGCGCAGGTCATTCAATCGATTGGGCTTGGCTGGAATAGTGTTCAAATTGACTAGCTAGCAAATACACAAACATAACATAGACAAGCTATAGGTGGACATTGCAGACACTCTCACTGAATAGTGTAGTTATTGCTTTATACATTGAATCCGCAGTGAAAACAGGTGATTTTGTGGAATATATGTCTAACTGGAGGACCAGTTGGGAAGAGTTTTTCTCCTTTTAGATGATAATGGCCTGCATGGGATTAAACACACTGTGACAATCATGCTGGAGTACATCACATTGGGCTGTAGGTCTATGCTTTAAGGGCTCACGCCAAGGGCTAGCAGCAGTGGATAAATTACTGTTATTTGACAACACCACCATACCTTTAAAACATCTGTATTCAAGATAACTTGTTCTAGAATCCTTTAAACATTTTCCATAAAAGTACATTGGTGTGTGAAAACAAAACCATAATCAGGAGAAATGCTAATATTTTATTGTATGCAAATACGAAATTCAATTGTAGGAAAACAATTATTCAAACATGGTAAAAGTGTGTGCAGTGCTGGCCCTTGCCTTTTCAGGGCCCTTTTCAGGGCAGTCTGTGGCCCTCTGGCTGTCAGGGGCCCTAAGCAACCGCTTTTATTGCTTATGCCTTTAGTTTCCACTTTTAAAAAGAAAATGTTAACATGTAAAGTATAAACACAAAGTTCACTGATGGTTTATATAGCCAGGACTGTGTGTAGTTTGTAAATTCCAAATATGCTTTCATCAGATTTGATTCAACAACATTTCTATAGTTCTGTCCTATTCCTATTTATAGCATTACGAGCCCGTGCAGCCTTTTGCACTCAATCGCTTACCAGGTGACGTCAATTAAGTCTGTGAGGGTATAGGGGGGACATTAGAATTAAGCCCTTAAAGCTTTGTTGTTTATAATGTTGCTGCATATAGTTAATAGAAATGTCTACTCTGTTGTTTTGTTTACAGTTCACCAGATGTTATGATATGTTCAATTTAAAATATACTTCACTGTGTTATTGCTTTATTTTAGTGATTCTAACACATGTAAAAAATTCAATTAATTGCAGCAAATTGTCTGAATACTTAGTAAAACATTTTTAACTGGTTCCCAACCCATATATATATATATATATATATATATATATGTACATACATATATAATGCTTGAACACATTAAAGGAACACCAAGTCAGTTACAATTCAGGGATATCAAACTGTCCAGTTAGGAAGCATAAGCAATTGGGAAAGCAGTCCAGCTCCTTCAGGATGGCACATCCATATGTGCAGTCGCAAGAAGGTCTGATGTGTCTCCCAGTACTGTCTCAAGAGCATGGAGGAGATACCAGGAGGAGGGCTGTTACACAAGTAGAATTGGACCGGGTCGTAGAATGGCATGAACCCAGGAGTAGGATCGATATCACCTTTTCTTGTGCCAGGAGGAACAGGAGGATCACTGCCAGAGCCCTACAAAATGACCTCCAGCAGGCTGCCGGTGTGGATGATTCTGACCGGCATGAGGGCAGATGTCCTCTTGTGGGACCTGTGCAGCTTGATTGGCATTTGCCAGAGAACACCAGAATTGGCAGGCCGCCATTTTTGGGCCCGTTGTCTTCACAGATGAGAGCAGGTTCACACTGAGCACATGTGACTAATGTGAAAGAGTCTGGAGACGCCGTGGTGAATGTTATGCTGCCTGCAACATCATCCAGCATGACCGGTTTGGCGGTGGCTCAGTGATCTGTTGTCTGGGGAGGCATATCGATCCTTGGAGGGTCACACAGACCTCCATGTGATAGCCAACGGGAGCCTGACTGTTGTTAGATACCGTGATGAAATCCTCAGACCCACTGTAAGACCTTATGCAGGAGCAGTGGGTCCAGGCTCCCTCCTGGTGCAGGACACTGCCCGGCCTCATGAGGCCTGAGTGTTGTAGGCAGTTTCTGGATTACAAAAGCATTGATGCCATTGACTGGCTCTCACGTTCCCCAGACCTGAATCCAATTGAGAACCTTTGGGACCTTATGTGACGGTGTATCTGACACCGCCAAGTAGCGCCACAGACTGCGCAGAAGATCACTGATGCCATGATCCAGGTCTGGGAGGAGATCCCCCAGGACACCATTCGCCATCTCATGCCCAGGTGTTGTCAGGAGTGCACACAGGCACCTTGGGGCCATGCACACTACTGAGTCAGATTATGAGTTGCCGTGATGAAATTCACCCAAGTGTGTTTGAATCCAGCCTTCAATCATTTGGTGATTTTGGTTTCCATTGATCGTTTTTTACAACATTTTGTTCTCAATGATTTGCAATAAAGATTTCGGTTTTAATATGTTTTGTTCATTAAGACCCGACGTGTGATTATACTGTTCCCTTTTTTTGGGATGTGTAAAAAACGCATACCAGCCCCTCTATACGGAGAGCTTCTGGGTGCTCGTGTACCTGGTCCTAAACTGGCTCATGAGCTTTAGGTTCTGTCCTGGGGCTGGTGTTTTGGCTCCTATGTGGTCAGAGTGGGGCTTTGGTGGGTGCCGGCACACAGCAGCCCTCCTCGTGGATGGTTTGGCCACCTTCAGTAGATGCCACGTTACGACCTAGAGACCACTGCTTCTTCTTCTTTTCTTTCCAAAAACGTTGAAAAGGAAAGTCTTGAGTGAGGAACAGAGGGGTTCAATTTGCCGTGTTCTCTTAAATTGAACCCTTCAGTTTTCTGGTCTTATTCTTTTTCCAGAGCTGTATCTCTACAACTTTTAATCATGGGAGATCTGTAATATATGCACAATATGGAAGTTGTTTGTTATGGGAGATGGGATTGACAATGACATTAATGCTTATAGTATAGGCCAAAAAACAATAGAAGAATAATAACCTATCATGCTACAAACTAGGTGTTCAAATTTGCTATATAGTTAGTCTGATGTCTATCATTCATTTATTGGAAAGGGTCTAACCCAGGTGTGCCCAAACTTTTCCTTATGAAGGGCCAAAAATCGAACTTCATGGAGGGCCGTGGGCCAAAAGTAACATTGGATTATACCAAACTGTGTTATATTATGGCTTGGCAGGCCAAATCAAAGGTCTCTAGTTTGGGCCCCTCTGGTATAACCTAATGGCCAAATTGTGTCTTCTATGTAGTGGCATCAATGTTCCACAAAGATGATTGTGTATGTTGACGTTGGCATTGACGGTGGTACATTAATTCTGCGAACGGCCCGTTCTGTCTCATCCCAGAGATAATCTGGTGGGTATGACAATGTATTCTTCATTACAATATCCTCCTGAATATATGCATATTTACCAAAGTAAGGCGGTGTGCCTAATTGACTGGTACATTGTGATTGTTTAGAGTGCCTAATAGGTTACTTTATAATTTGGTGATGTAATGGATTTGTCCTCCAGCATTGTTGCAATTCTTTCCCAGTTGGTGTATGACCAAAGCGGTTAGCCGTTCATACGAAAAACTAAAACCTATGGTTTTATGAGAAGTGCATGAGTATGGCTGCAATAGATATCCTGATGTGTGACAACATGGGTGCAGTGATGAGTACAATCTGGGATTTAGTGCATATTGGGAAGCCTACCTAAGTATAATATGCGGACTCAATAGCAGATTTATAGCCATAGGTGGTAATATCTCTCTGGGACCTATCTGTCAAATGTTTTGAGGAATATTTCTTATGAGTTGAATGGAGAAAGCTGAACCGAGAAGATTTTCAACGACTTTTCTTTTGATTTCATTAGTATTGACACAAGTCTAATGACACACTTAGCAAGAGTTATTTCAAGTTGGCACCTAAATAACAACGCATCTGGTAACTATCACTGTAATGCTCAAGTAACTCAAAAAACTTTATATTAAAGCCTTGTTGGTACGATCCATTGTAAACCGATCATTGTCGCAAGGGACCCACTGACGTTTGAAGAACACACTCTGTATCCTTATTATTTTTAGGAATGCAAAGGATAATTAAATGACCAAATTACATTTTCCTATGTTATTATTAACTACCATCTCTAACTATTACATTTCATCCTCTTTATCTCGACCCCAGACAAATGAAACACTTTCCTCACACATCGTTTCTTTTTAATTTTTTACAACAACTGTCATGTTTATTTCATTTGGTCTTAATATTCAGATGGAATATAATCCCTTAATATTCGCGGGATGTAATATTTATTCCTCACAACTTCTCAGCCTTAGGATAGACTCTCCCTGATTGATGTACTGTTCGATGTGTTTGCCATGCGGATGCAAATGTTCAAATGTTGGAACTGTTGTGGCCTGCCTCGCCCACTTTAAACCAACTGCTGCTTTTCCATCTACTCTTTTCCACGTGTATGAACATGTTGTAAAGGGAAGTGCAGGGAGCCCGAGGGAAGAGCTGCAGCCTGAAATGAACGGCACTTATTGACTTGAAAAATATGCTGCATACATATATTTTCTGAACTGCATTTGTTTACTTTTATATTCCGAATAAATATGTACATATACGGCTCTGGAAAAAATTAAGAGTCCACTGCACAACATTTTTAAGGGAAAGTTTGAGTGAGGACCAAAAGGTTAAAATGTAAGAGACCACTGCAATTTGAGCCCTTCTGTTTTTCACTCGAAACTTTCGAATTGGTTGCAGGATTGCACTCTGCAAAATATAGAGATGTTTTTTAAGCATTTATATATTTATTTAATAATATTACATGAATACAAAAAACATGGTAAAGAAAAGCTCAAATAAATAAAACTCAGTTCTCTGTTTACTAGCTAGTTAGTTAGTGACAAGAACATTATTCAGCCTGCATGGCAAGCACTTTTGAAAGAATATATATCTAGTACATTTACATTGAAAATATGCGCAGTGTTTTGATATTCACAAACTCCTTTCTTCAGACCATATCTTTTAATGGAAGAATTTGTATGCATTCTCTTTATAAATCACTGGGCCTCTGTTATCACATCGGGCCAAACAACAGCAATACATGTAGAATTCTTTTTTTGTATTAACGATACAGTGGTTCTTGTGTCGATTACTGTGAGCCAACCAAAACGTTGTGTCTTTGAAACTCAAATGTAAATAGTGGAGAATGACAATTATTCCTTTAAAAGACTGCTCCATCTAGGGAAAGCCAGTCTAGTTGACCGGTGACCTATCAACAGTCAATGCGTGGTACAAGCAACTTAGCCGTAACAAACGCCATCGGCATGCTCTGAATGAAACACTCGGCTAAGTTCCAAAAGGTACTTACACGCATTCGTAAGTCGGAAAAAGTTCCCCGGGATATTCCACGGGATCGTCAAGGTTACCCTCATGACAGTGCTCCAAATCATTTGCTCTTACCCTTCCTCCGCTGAGCTGTTGATGGATGGCGGTGCCTGTCGGTGATGAGCCCGTCCTGTCTGCGGCCTGAAGCCCGGGCAAACTGATGGATAGAGGGCCGTTCACTCAATACAGTCTGCCCTTAATTAGTATTTGTATTGATTATTTATCGGTGATTATGTGCAAGATGCACCCCCATGATTCATACTGATGAATAGCTTGTAAATCCAGTGCATCCGTGTCACGTGTCTTTTGCCGGACCTACTTTAGAGGCCATGCTTGGAATGTAATTTATGCTTAAAGTGTTCAGGTTTACTCTGACCCAACTGAGTATTGGCTCTAGAACTGCACCGTGTGGCGGTTCGGAATGTCGCAGCGGTCTGAGGGTGTCGCGTGGATGGAGGAGGACGCTGGGCAGGGCGGGCAGGAGCGGGCAGGGCGGGGTCATTGTCTCCACGCCGCGGAGAACTGCCAGAATGCTCGTCTTTAGATTAGCTCATAGAACACACATTTCTCTGATGGAGCGTGGGCAATTAGACATATTTGAGCAAACAAAATTTGCTAAACAAATCTAGAGAGCTCCAAAGAATGTACACAAATACCTTGTTTTAATTTAAATAATTCCCGGTGAATAGGGAGGTTAGAAGAATAGGATAAATTAAGGATAAATAAAAACCTACTTCAAGCTTTAGAATGGCCTCATCCATTATCCAATAGAAAGTAGAACATGAATAGAATGAAATCCAATTTTTATGTTGTTGGCTGTACATAATTGTTTATAATTCCCTGATCTTTTTAAATATCACTAAAATAAGTTTGGAGGTTTTTCTGATGACAATGAAAATTACGCTTTAAGTTATAATCAAACTAAGTCATGAGTGAAGCGCTTTGTATATTCTTTGAGTTAACTATTGCCGGAAGGTTTAGTAAAATGTATGTTAAAAGAATGAACCTTTTATCCATCAACATGCAACCACATTGAGGCTGACAGGGTCACTGGCATAAATTATGCCTTATGGTGATTTTTGCCCAATGGTTTATGCACCTTTAGTTGTACCACTCTGTGAGTTTCCACTCTTTCTTTCATCCCTCCATCCCATTCATTTTCCCCAAAGGCCATACCTTAGACCGTCATTGATGTCGGTTTCAATAATGTAGCCTCATAGAATGATCCCAGTGTTTGAAGCTCACTGGCTCACGTTCTAGTACAACAGACAGGGTCAGGATGGTTCTATGAGGCTACCAGTAATGGTCAGGTCAACATAACTTTGACCTCTAGGTTACATGTCAGAATTACCGGTACAAATTACTTTAAATAAGAAGCCCTGATGGATTTCTTTTCCATTTATGTTCAAGTGATTCAGACAGGCCATTAAATTACCTATTAATTGATGAATGTTTAATATAAACCAATTTGAAAGCCCCGAATAAAAAAAAAGAATGAAGAATTGCTTATTTACTGTATCGAGGTTGGCCAAAGCGTTTCCATAGAATTCCATGTAAACTGGCACCTACCCCTTTAAGATTGTTACTTTGGGAATTACAGACATTCAGGTTGCTAAAAATACAGGGGCCTTCACAAGATTCACTCATAAACAACAAGGAAGCGTTTTATCAACATGGCCACCAAGCAATGTTGTTTAGACAATGTCCATAAACATACCTCTGTAAAATGTAATGGTATAATGCCATTTAATGTCTTAATGTGGTGATCGGGATGTAGGGTAGATAACCGCTTGAGCCGGCTGGACAAGAGGAAGTAGATTAAATACTGCAATTCAACCTAAATTTTATTAATTTCCTTAACTTGTTATATTTGCAATATTATTTTTGCTGTTCGAATAATATCTTTTTAAATCGCAAATCATTGGATTATATTCATTTTCATAATAGTACTTGCTATCTAACCAGCTCTTTTAAGATAATTTCTTACTGCCCCTACTGAAGGTGTACTGTGGTATCTGGCACCAAGACAGCAGCAGATCCTTTAAGTCCTGTAAGTTGCGAGGTGGGGCCCCTATGGATCAGACTTGTTTGTCCAGCACATCCCACAGATCCTCGATCGGGTTGAGATCTGGGGAATTTGGAGGCCCAGTCAACACCTTAAACTTGTTGTTGGGTTCCTCAAACCATTGTTGAACCATTTTTGCTTTGTGGCAGGGTGCATCATCCTGTTGAAAAAGTCCAATGCCATCAGGGAATAGCGTTTTCATGAAAGCGTGTACATGGTCTGCCATAATGCTTAGGTAGGTGGTAGGTGTCATAGTCTCCATATCAATGGCAGGACCCAAGGTTTCCCAGTAGAACATGGCCCAAAGCTTCACACTGCTTGTCTTCTTCCCATAGTGCATCCTGGTTCCATGTGTTCTCCAGGTAAGCGACACACCCGGCCATCCACCTGATGTAAAATAAAGCGTAATTCATCAAACCAGGCCACCTTCTTGAATTTCTCTGTGGTCCAGTTCTGATGCTCACGTTCCCATTGTAGGTGCTTTCGGCAGTGGACAGGGTTCAGCATGGGCACCCTGACTGGTCTGTGGCTACACAGCCCCATACAAAACAAACTGTGATCTGACACACTTCTATCAAAACCAGCATGAACACAGGCCAGCCTTTGCTCCCCACGTGCACCAATGAGCCTTGACCTTGTCGCTGGTGATAGGTATTGACCACTGCAGACCGGAAACACCCCACAAGAGCTGCAGTTTCAGAGATACCCAGTCAGCTAGCCTTGTCAAAGTCGCTTAGATCTTGCCTATTTCTCCTGCTTTTAACACATCAACTTTGAGGACTTGCTGTCTAATATATCCCACCCACTGACAGGTGCCATGATGACGAGATTATCAGTGTTATTCACGTCACCTCTCAGTGGTCATAATGTTATTGCTAATCAGTGTGTATATTTTTATTACTGGGGTTTGCGCAGGAAAAAGCCCCAGGTTAGTTCTTCAACATATATTTGATTATTATTTGGAACGCTACTTCTCCTTTATAGGTTAATCTAGAAACATAGTTCAAATGATAAAATACTAGAAACAATTACAGATTATGGATTAGAAAAATGACAAAAGCATATTATTAAGACTTATTATATGTAATTAATGTAAATTAATATTAATGTATATTATATATTAAAAGCATTATTATTAAGACTTATAGTGAATTAAGTAACGAATATCTGTAATTTGGACCACTTTACAAATTAGATTTCATGTCTTGGTCTACTTTTCAACTCAAATCTGAAACAATTACAGAAATTACTTTTACCAAACTTGAGTGCAACTGCAGTTACCATAGCAACAAGTTTTTTTAGCAATATTTCCCAACCAGCTGCTGTTCTGGCCAGCATTCCAGCAAGATGGAAAATATGTATTTCATATGTTCCACTACTTTTCACCTGCAAGAATCAGAATATTGTAATAATATCTCTTAACAAATTTGAGCTGCTGTAACCAGAGTTACCACAGCAACAAAAAGTCCTACATTCCGAAAATCTGTGTTCCAATGGAAAGCACGTTCTGAAACAGATACAACAACAGAGATTTAAGGTAATGTTCTCAGCTATTAAAATCTGAAAAAATAAGAAAATACCTCTTAACAAACTCGATATATTGCAACCGCAGGAAATATAGCAAAAATATTTTTTGCAATATTTCCCAAACAGCTGCTGTTTAACCCAATTTCCCAGCAAGACAAACAAAGTCCCGGCATTACATATAATCCTCTACTTCTCATCTTTAAAAATCTGATTTTTTTTTTTTAAATGTCTCTTACCAAACTTGAGATGATCTTAACTATAGCAACAGGTTTCCAATATTTCCCCCCAAAATGCTGTTTAACCCACTTCCCTGGCAAGATAGATAAAGAGTACACATATTTCATATATTCCTCTACTTCTCACCTATTACAATCTGAAAATATTACTAAAATTCTTCTATACAAACTTGAAATACTGCACCCAGAGTAACCAAATGAACAGGATTTGTTTCTACTTTTCAAAAACATCTTCAATGGAATCTGTGTATCTGTGTATCTATACCTCCCACCTATTCAAATAAAAATAAGGATAATATTTAGAGAAATTAGGTCACTACAACTTTAGCAACTAGAGCTGGGGAATATAATTGTTTTTAAGATGCTTCGCAATGCTCACGTGAACGATTCTGCATCGATGCCTACGTAGATTTTTTGTTTTAATTACTAAATATCATACTGTACTGTCTAACATAGATAAAAGAGATGGCACAGGGAGAGCAGCAGCCTGTGCTTCAAAATGCACCTAGCGGCTTGAAAGCAGACATTTGGGCACATTTCGTTTTTTTTTTTAAAGACAACCTTGATGAAGATTATGCAATGTGCAAGACCTGAGCCTAAATAAAATAGTTTGGAAACACTACAAATATATGGAATCACATGTCCCGTTTTCACTCTGAGCTGGGGTTAGCATCAACCCCACAATACGCAGCGAATCATCCTATTATACCACAATTGAGGTTATCAACTGTACCAAAAGGACAAAGATGATCACACAGTCCATTGCCACATTTATTGCCAAGGATCTCTGCCAATTCTAGCAGGATTGTAAGAATCTCATACCCGGTCAAGGAAAACACAGGCTTTCGCTTCCTCCTCCATACTCTGGTGCCAACATACATAATCCCTTCTCTGAGTTCACAAACACCGCTATACCTGTGCTGTAAAGTGACACACAATCCAGAGTAACGGAGTCGATGCGTAAGGCGGCCGAGTGGTCATCACCTGCGACTCCTGGACATCCATCACCACAGACTCATGTGTTACAGTAACTGCTCCTAATATATGCGATGACTGGCAGCTGAATTCACAAACAAGGGCCTTTTACGAAAGCAACATGGCAATAAATGTTATTTCAGATAGAAACATCTAATTTAGATTTTCCATAAAAACAATACAATATGTTATATACTACCTTGTTTTACAAATAATTTTGCATGAAAAGCTTTTCAGTTAAATTATAGTCTGTGTTATGAATCAATGTATAACTTTTTTTAAATGCTTTTTTCTGGATTTGTTATTAATTTGTCTCTCACTGTTAAAAAAAAAACTACCATTAAAATTATAGACTGAACATTTCTTTGTCAGCGGGCAAACATACAAAATCAGCAGGGGATCAAATCATTTTTTCCTCCCCTGTATCTAGTTACAATTAAAACAATGACCTGGACCCTGCATATAATGTTTTCGTACGGTACTCTTTGCAGATACTGTTTCAGATACTATCCTCTTCATGTCTTTGAATGGTTCTTTATAGCAACAAAAATGGATAGAGGGTACCGAAAGGATGCGGAAATCATCAAAAGCTCCCCAGGATCTTGATCATCAAGGAGATCCAACTTCAGCCCCAATACTGCCTGCTGTGAGAAGATGGTACACCTCACTATTTACCTCAGAGATACTGTGGCCAAACTTCTTATAAGATCAAAGTCCCTTTCTAAACTGAAAGGTGCAGTGAAGACCAGGGGGAAAAAAATATATATTATCATGGTCCTGTCCAACAATACAGATCATCATCTACCAGGTGGGACAAATATTTGCCACAAGAAACACATATTCCAAACATATTACATCCACCGTATTAAAACCACACTTGATCATTAGGTAGCATTTTGGTTTATGAAGGTTTGTTTATGGAAATCCTGAAATGACAAAAGTAATTTAATGAGCACATTATTTAAATAGTGAAATTATATAGTGAAATATAAAAAAGTGTAATGATTTCCATTACTTACTATAATTTATTTTGCTCTTCCATTTATCATTTACTTGTCCTATTTTCATCATGCGACATTTAACACTTTCCTCATGTCCTATTTACCTTGACCCACCTATTTAATTTGACCCACCTTTCTAATTATAATATGACCCATTGGCTGCATCAGATACACCTTTGGCTAATCATTGTGCTCAACAAACACTCGACTACTACCAGATGTCAGTGAGCTTACTTTTAGATGTAGCTGTAGTTTAGCTAGATAGCTAGCTATGTCATTTGAATTATTGTGTTTGTTAAGTAGCCACAATGGACATACACTCAAATTGTAACAGACTGTCACGCTGAAGGGAAGGACGGTGCAGAGCTGTCGAAGGGTAACATACTTTTATTATACCTTGAACAAAACCAACAAAAGGAGCCCTACACCATTAACTGAGGCACATAACGCAAACAGAGGTCTCCCCACAAAGCTTGAGCTTGAGGCCTCTCCCACAAACCCCTGAAAATGTAGCTCTATCTATTAGCTCATAGCACTGCCTCCTACGTCAATAGAATGATGTCTATCTTTTCGGAGAGGAAGGTCATGGTACAAATCAAAATGTGTCATTTTAACTGGATAAACGATAGAACACTGTTTAAAACACCTTTTAAAATGAATCCACACACAGTTGGTTACAGTTCACTTTATATCCTTCAGAAGATCCAGATTACATATTACAGCAAATAATATGACCAAGCAAAAAAATACATATTTATAGAAGGTAACCGATTTCCACATAAAAAAATGCATGTTTATTGAAGACATTACTGGTATAGATTTAATGCTTCCTTACAAGCAACTTGTTGACATATATGGAGAGTTATGTTTGGTTTAAAAGTGTCATCAGATCATGGCAGCCCTGCAAATGTCATGGCAATATTGGACTTTCATTCAATTCTTGTTTTTTAACTGGTCTTTATCTGGGGCAGAAGGATTCTTCAACATACATCTTTAATAGAAAGATGTTGGTGCACAGGTTTTCATTGTGCATTAGAAACTTTGGTGCACAGGTTTTCAAACATTGACACTACAGCTGGCAGCTTTTCTGTACCAACAAAAAAGTGGTTTGCTTGACAGCACTCTGGAATTGGAACAATGTATTCGGTGTGCTGTTTGTATATTCTTTACCCTATAGGTATAATTTTGACCCTGTGTTAATTTCAAAACCCCCAAAACGAATTACAACCTGGGCATCAAATGATTGTGGTTTTTTTCTACTAAAGATGTATGTTGTACAATCCTTCTGCCCCAGTCATATCAACGATTCACAGCCTTTTACATTTGTCCTGAGTTGTAGGTCCAGGTTCTGTGGTTGACGCTGGCCATGATCATTCCCGCTTTATTGCGGGTGTGTGTCTGTGTGAGATGGGGGTCAGGGGTGCAATTATACAAAAAATATTTGTTTACAAAACAAATTCTGCTAATAAAGATGGTTACACCCTTGCTTAAGGATAATAAAGATCTTATAATTACCTTGTTGCCACGATTTTGAATATTTTGTAAACATTTTAAATGATTATACAGCATTTGTTCAAGACCTTGTTGTAACATGTCAAATAGTGAGCCAGTATTTATTTATAATCTTTTTAAAATGCACTTAGAATACCTACCTGTCCTATTTTCATTGTTTTCAAGCATTGCTTTAGGGTGTCTTAACCCATGTTTGTTGTTAGGTTGTTTTAGATACTGGAAATTATTAAAATGCAGAATTCCTGACATTTATTATTGGTAACTATACCACCTTGGTTTGGTAAAACTATTCATTATTGACATGTTTTATACCTAACCTTTTCTTTTCTTGGGGAAAACCACAATGTACTGTATGTATAGCATCTTCACTTCATAAATAACTGAAGGAAATTGGTACACTTTTTGGGAGATACTCAGTAGTTGTTTCACTTTTTTTAACTTTGTGCTATAGTATAAATGTTAAAAATAATAACAATTTACATTGAATTAACAAATGATGAAATAACTCTCAGCAATTTCATTATAGCTACTTTGTTACCTCTTTATGAATATTTTACCCTATGGTAAAGTAATACCAATTTTCAATAAATCATCAAGCCGAGTATGAGTATGTTGCTTGATAGGTGACACAGTAAACCAGTCATTGAATATGACCCATAGCTTCATAAACTCTACACTACGCTTCGAAATTGTAACTTGAATGGTTGGTTGCGTAACAAATCACACTTTCACTTGGACACTTTAATTGAAGTATGAAAAGTTGTCCACGAAAAGCTGGGATGCATGCGATAATCTGTATAGTAATAATAATATATACATTAGACACTGTCACATATTCCAGCTCTACTGTAGTAAGATTGAGTCGAAAGATGTAACCCGTCTTGAGGCAATTTGCTCTCACTTCAAGTCTTAATCTATTTTCTTTTCTTGTTTACTTCTCTCCGAAAAAAGACACGAGGAAGAGTAGCTCAATGCCAACATTTACAAGGCATGCTTCTATTGCGGCGACTGATGTGAATTATTTGAAATGGCCCCTTGAAGGCTGGCTACATGCTTTCATGCTTGCGTTTGAACAGAAAGAGCCCGTGTGCACAGCTGTGTGCTCAAAAGAGCTGTGCATTTGGTCCAGTTCTTCCGCAGCCTGGTTCTCCACTCCGGGCACACGCAGCTTTCAGGCCCTTTTTGCCACAATGGTTTGTTTGCTTCGTAGTTTTTTTGGGGGTGGGGGGGGGGGTCTTTTGCTTTTAGGTTGGTAGGGGGTACAGTTAAATTGTGTCACTGCCATATTTTCTTTGTGGCTGTGTGTGGCTGTGGGAGTGTTTGAGGATCTATGTCTGTGTGTATGTGTGTTCCATCAGGATGATCAAAAATGGCCTCATGCACTTGCAGTTAAGTGGTACCGGTCCAGCTTCTTGTTACTATGACAGCTTTTATCTCTACCCCAAATATTGCCCAAAAAGATACTTTGTTAAATTAATTCAGCACCTTAGATGTACAATGCTTTCGTCCACTTTGTTCCTTTGGGCTTTCAGTTTCTCGGGCTCTATGTGACTTTTATCTAGCACCCCATCCTGTGCTGACATGAAAGACAGTGGCAGAGGCACTCCAAACCTTTTGTTACCAATCCACTGGTTCCCAGATTGGGCCACTAGAAGCCCAGAATTACCTCCATGTGCCCACATGCACGGGACATCTGTGGCCCTTCATTAAAACTGTGTTTGGATACACAAGTCAAGGGGTCTAGACTTCCCGAATGGATGCTTAACAATTAAGCTCAGTCGGGACGGAGAGACATGTTTGACATCCCCTATCCTTTTACATTTCAAACGGCTATGTAAAAACACTATTGAATACTATACAAAACTTGGAATGTGATGGATTCAACAAAAGATATTCACTAGTGGAATCAAATGTATGCACTTCCATTGGTATATGGTCCAATGGTATAATGAACATAAGTGAGGCAGAAACTAGTTATTTAATTCCTTTGCTTTTAGAGATCAGTTACATTGCTGAGGTAGACGCAGATAATTGACTCCAAATGGCCAAATCTCATATCATAATCTGTGAGAAATTGTAAGGAATTGCTTTCTTAATTAAGAGTCTCAAATAGCTATTAGCAAAAGTGTGTTCCTGTATAGGTTGAAAGATTTATGTTTGAAAAAATAATTAGACCCTGCTTTCTATTAGCCTTGTCCCATAGCCAATATGACATATATTAGCTGACCTTATAGTCCTCTGCATAAATCAGTGAGCCCAGTCATTTTACATTCAAATCTGCTTTTGGAGCAGAACTAATCATCAATCTAGTTCCTTCTAAAGCAAGTTGGGTTGGTTTCTGAGTGAGACACTCAAGACATTTCGATTGAGTCCTCCTGGAAAGAGAGCTTTTTTTCCTAAATCAGTGCTTGGGGTAACTTGAGAATATGGAGCATTATACTATTTGAATATGTGCTTTTAAAACTGATGATACTGTGATACTACCTAAGTACAAAGGTCCAGAAGTATAGGAGTAAAAATAGTAAAAGAAATCGAACAGCTCCCGCTTTTGACGTATTTCATTGTAATTACTACAAGCAGTACATGAACACAGGATAGTTCAGAATGTCCCCACTTCAGGCATTGTCAATAGAAATAAACCAAATGGAACATTGAGTGGATATAGGATCAAAATGAAACATTCAGGAGATATAAGAACTAAAGAGGACTATGGAAGCGCTTTTGTTGTTTATCGTGTACAAAGCTGCTTCTCTGGAACTTAGAACAATAGAACACTTAGAATGTTCCATGACAATAGGACTTGGAACATTGCCGAGATATTCCATTACAAAATGATCAGTAAAAGGTCAAAAAATATGTTGGCTGGGGAATGTTAACTCTCATTGAGTAGCCATTAGCTAAACTTACTGGGTTATTAAAAGTGTAATGTGTAGAACATATTCTCCATAAAGCCTAATGAATTCGAGCAACTACAGTTGGCATTTGTACCAACTTTCATTTGACTTTTAGTCCACCAGCTTCAAAAAGCTGTGAAAAATAGTATTTATTTATTTTCATATTTTATAGATATTTCACACAGACTTTCACACAGATGGCACAGTGATTCCCTACAGTATTGCATTCTTGTATTCTCAAAGGACCAGCAACAGAGTGAATATTAGAAACCAGGAAATTACTGGGGGATTTTGCTTGCCCCAGTCTGCTATTGTTTAGTGATGTGCTTGAGGTAGAGATCAGCAGATCTCAGATAGCGGCAAGGGAATAGAGAGATGATGCAGCTTTTTCATTTAACAACAGAAGCAGATATAGATGCGCTTTTTTTGTGCAACCAAAAATAATATTTGAGTGAAAACATCATTCTACTTTTATTGCAGATATATTATTGAAATGTTTTAGTATTACGATGCATCTATTTTACCTATTGCTCTTGTAGGTTCAGTCCTTCAGGTTTATATGATAACTCACTATATCTTAAGATAAGGTGGTCATGTTGTGACAGTTTGATAACAATGACAATTTCAGGGATGATGCAGAACATTGATTCAAGTAAATGTTAAATACATTCAATTTAAATGCAACATTATGTAAACTATGTACTTAATATGCAGATTAGGCTGTATAGAACTAAAAACAATTTATTCATTTATAAAACATATTTTTAAATGAATTTATGCAAATAATTTACTCAGATTGCTAATTAGTCTACTGAATGAAATAAAAGTAGGTTTCACCAAGTTACACCCATTCAGGTGTTCATAGTGTTAACCCATTGATGTTTATTTAAAGCTTTGACGTTGTAACAATTCAATTTAATAGAATATTACATTTATATTATGAATTTGTGAATTGCAATGTTCCATTCACGTCCACATGAAGGCTATCAACAACCTGGAGAGATTTAGTCCATGGCTCACAGCTACTGTTTTAGTTTAGTGAGCTATATACAGTACCTGTCGGGACAGTTTCATTTCTTTAGAATAGCTGTTCTGAGACAGTGGTCTTTTCATGTCTGTGGTAGCTAAGGCATTATTCCAAATCTAATCACAGCTTACAGTCTCTTGAAAGGCATTGAGAATTTCCCCATTTCAGCGTATTTATCCTAACTATCACCCAAGACTCTAAACACACTCAAGCTGTTCTGTGCTTACCGAATTACCTTTACCCTGATCCAGCAGTAACAATTGGGATTGCAGGAAGGTGATTTTACCTGTTATTATTTTCCTTAAAGTGTCAAATATAAATGAGTTTCAATTACAAAAAACATTATTTTAGTTTCGAAGCCTTTTCTGTATTGGCTTGTAAATTCAGATTTTGCGATTGTTTAATAAAACCAGTAGAGCCATTATAGTCCTTTGTGTGAAATAAGCAACATAGCTTTCTGCATACTGGTGTTTTTGTTTAGGAGCCCCTATTGATTTGGACTTTGTTGGTTGCATCCACTGTAATCCTTTGTTGAAATGTTTGTGCACTTAGTTTCTGAATGTAGTAATTTCAGGTGAAGATTTACTTGACAATTATTTTGCCATCTGCCCTAGCTGTGATTTCTGTCTGTCTGGATCAGCCGTGTACCAAATATCATGATCACTAGGGTACTGCAGACCCCCACTGGGGGGGGGGGGGGGGGGGGGGG
>JACXGK010000103.1:87908-100237 GCA_016801125.1 Novumbra hubbsi | reverse complement strand
ACACAACAAGGTGGATCAGACAGAAAATGGTCAGTGAGACAAATACAAAGTCAGTGAGACAAAACAAGGTGGATCAGACAGAACATGGTCAGTGAGACAAAAACAAAGTCAGTGAGGCAAAACAAGGTCAGTGAAACAAAACAAGGACAATAAGGCAAAACAAGCTCATTGAGTCAAAACAAGCTGAGTAAGACCAAACAAGGTCTGTGGGGTGAATGAGATGCACTATGTCTGAGCAAACTAATGTGTACCATTCGTTTTTCCTCTGTGAACTGAGTAAATGAGCTGTCAGTGTCAGTCAACACATTCGTCCTTTGTTGTTTTTTCTTTTGGTGGGTCCACCAAAACTGCGTTATGCCAATGATTCTAATCTAGAAACGACAACATTAATATCATGCAGTAATGATATCTATAAGGTTGCATTTTTCTTACCTGCTAATTTAATGATTGTGTGGTCGGCAACTGATTTATTGTTCAAATTCTGGTATTAATAATCCTCACCAATAATCCTTATCAACCTAAACATTTTTACAGCACTGACATTTTGAAATCAGTTTAATTTTGCCCTTGGGCAGGGGTCTAGAACTTTTATGGCTGGAAAAAAATATATTCTTTAGGGAGCCACATTCGAAATGACTGCCCTATTCAAGTGCAATGTTGGCTCTATCAGATTTTCCCCTCCACAGATAGCAGTCATATAGAATTACCACCAATTCTGACGTTCAGGGTCACAGACAGTGGACTGGACAAAGCAGTCTGGTAAAGTTATTGGGATAATTTAATCTTTTGAAAGTGTACATTAAATATGCAACAAACATTTACATAATTGAGTTTGGTCTGCTTTTTTCTTTAAAAAAATCTATCAAAAATGGAAATATTGTTTTCCATGGATTAATTGAATAGGCTTCTTTCATAAAGCCTCGCAATCAATGAAATAATGAAAGAAATACTATAAGTATTCAAATACAAACAGAAGGTTTATTAGCAATCAGTATTCATTATATAACTTTAGCTAAAAAGGGTTGTTTTGTTTCTTTAATTTATTTAAATAATTGAAATGCATTAAAAAACTCTAAAACTCCATTAATGACTCCAGCCTCTATCTTGGCTGATTGTAACTTAATTAACCTCAGTCGATAAGCGACCATTTCTTTTTACAAAAACATATGCACTCATTCACTGGTGTACACTGTAGTTCAGCACAGAACTATAGCAGCAGTTACTTGTTCTTTCCTCATATTCCACCTCGCATCTGAACAGCCCAACAAACGCACCAATGCAGCCTTCCAGCCGGGACGAATTCTCCTTAACGTCTTATAGACAGAAAAAGAATAACACATTATTCGGGAAATATATCATTTCCAAGGGAGGCTCCGCTGAGAGTTTTTACGGCAGATCCCTACATTCAGTAGATACTTTCTTTGTCTAAGGTCGTCCTTGCTCTTTCCTAATACCAGTTGTTTATTTGAATTTCTTTTAGGTGCATTTCCTACATTTCGTGAATTTACAGTGCCTACTGGTGTGTACAGTGGCCGTTGCCTTTGGAATACACATTTGTTGGCTTGTTTGATGTATGGTAGTTTCTGTCTTCCTGACATTACTGCATGTGTGACATTATTTGCACGTTGGTCTCTCTTATTAAATACACAGTCACAGGGATAAAGCCTGAGGTTTAGCTTAATGCTGTTTGCCTCCCCCAAATGTGTACTCCTACCGCATAGTGTAAAGCTCATAGCTAAATATACATTGCAATATTTCGGATCAATGTGTACTGTTGATACGTTAACCATGTAGATATTGTGCAATTTGATACGTAGTCAGTCTTAATTCATCTCCATTTCTCAGCTAATTTAATTCACACTGTTGTCTTGCTATTGACATATGTCGTTTTTCTTTCTGTTATGGTTTTTCCGTGCACACTGGGGATTTCTACATAACACCTATTGTTTTTCAGACTTGGAAATCTTCAAGACCCACCGAAGGAGCTCGGTGTCGGTTCGCGAGGGTCAGGGGGTGGTGCTGCTGTGTGGTCCCCCATCTCACTCGGGAGGTAAGAGAACAAACACACACCTCTCATTGGGATGACCGCCCTCAGCACAGAGGGCTGCGTGCAACTAGCCAGCACATGTGGGTTTCAAGGGTCAGAATTTGAATACCTCTTACCTTGTCTCTCGTCACACTCTAGCGACTGCTTGTGGCGGATTGTTCGCCTGTTAACTCAATTAAGGGAGAAACTAGTTTGATCTTTCACAGCAATAGGGATTTTGTTGTAGACTTCCTGGTTGTGTGAGCAGTGTGAGCTTGCCGAACTGCCCTCTGGAGACACAGGTGTTTATGTGCTACTAGCTAGGGGCAATCGACACCCTCATCACCAGCCTCTGTGGGTGGCTAGTGATCTCTAACAGATCTTTCCTGGTATAACTCAGACGTTATCTTCCTCTGCTATGCTTGGGTTTCACGCCATTCTCCACTGTAGGGAGTTCAGCCTGTCTACCTCTGCTTCATAGGATGGGCTCTCTGTTTATTGGAGTCCTCCTGCTTTTAGTTCTCTTCACACTCTCTGGGCCTTCTTCTATAGCCTAGTTTATAGACCGGGCCTAATTCCCAGGACCGTCTGAACATAAAATTTGCTTTTGATGAAAGTGTCTGCTTATTAGCTTTTTTTCCCCTTCCTGCTATCAGTGTGATTTCCTTTATTCGTCATCAGGGCACCATGTATTGTTGCATAATTATTATCTTGTCTGATGTTGACAGTATTTACAGTGCTTCATAAAAATGAATATTTTCACATCAAAGACTATAGGTTGGTGTTATTTTCTTTCACACTGATAACTAACT
The DNA here is from genome assembly GCA_016801125.1 of Novumbra hubbsi. Taxonomy (NCBI): domain Eukaryota; kingdom Metazoa; phylum Chordata; class Actinopteri; order Esociformes; family Umbridae; genus Novumbra; species Novumbra hubbsi. The sequence goes on along the minus strand of JACXGK010000103.1, from coordinate 97,399 downwards.
ATAAATCTAGCAAAAGTGACAGCAGTTATTTTTTTTAAACTGATAAATATACTTGTGTGATGAATTAGAAGAATTAATTACTTTCCAAAAGCAAAAGGAATTGCAGTCAATTTGTCATAGAGAACATATCTCTTTTCAATCAAATATTTTAGGTGACAGATTCAGAATGGACTGTAGTTCTCACCATTTCATAGAAAATGAAAAACGCTAAGAAGAGGATAAGTTTGCATTCGTTATACCTGTGGAAGGTGCTCTGTGCTTGCCTTTTCCTTATCCATAAGCTTACTGCATTAGTAGAAGCATTGTTATGAAGGCTGAACTTAATACCCGGTTTGAACCCACAGTGATATGCTGTTGCTGATGAGGAATTAAAATAGTATCACTATCGAATAGAAATATAGCAAGAGGACTGTCTGTGTTGAACATTGTGTGCCTGCTCCATATTTGAATGAAATATCTGAATGAAATGTGCTTCGGAGATGACACAGCTTGACAAATGTTTAGCAAAAACATTTGCAGTTTTTTGTGTTTGAATATTTTGCATTGAGAATCAATGCAAAATCAAAATAATATCGTTCTAGCCGGTAAAAAGGTTTTGTCACCTTAGCTAAACAGACAGCAGAGGATGACCCTACACATAAATGGTTTCCTATGTCTCAAACAACTGCGGTCTCAAAGTCGCTTCTTTCTGAAAGTTAGGATACTGTTATAGCAAGGGGTTATAGTAACACCTTTCAAATACTGTAATAGCAATTACCTACAGTAACACCATTTAAATACTGTTACAGCAATACGTTATAGTAATACCATTCAGATGAGGTTTGGTTTTCTGCATGTTCAAGTACACATCTGGAGAAAATAGGTTATCCACATGATTTCTAATTACACTTGTGCTATTCTGTTTATCACCTCCTTTGCCGGTTGGCACATTCTGCTAATACCTCCCATATCTTTCAACAGTGATTCGAAAACCTGCTTTGCACTCTTTTAAACCTCTTTCATAGAAAGCGACTCGCTAACCCTGCAGTGAAAGGGGAGAAAAAGTACAGTAAGTGTATTGAAATTGCAAAGGATGAATTGGTGATCAAAAAAGCCTGTAACAATTTGCTGTTTGTAGCCTGTCGGGACCGCTCCTAACAAAAGCTTGGCAGGCATTGTGGCCTAGAATTTCAGATGTGCATATTTCGTGTTTTTGTGCCAGTGCCTAAGCTGAAACAAAGGTGCAGAAAACTGCCTGTAACAATTTTGAATTCAACCCATTTTGCTTTCCTTCTGCGTACATTGCCTGTAAACACAGACAAATCTCTCTGTCCTGATCTGCCATAATATATTCCTTGTTAATTATTCCATATTCACATGTACATAATTTAATAGACAATCCTGGCATCGCCTGCGCCAACATAGCTAGTTGGGGGGTAACTGTGTTTGGGAATGACATCTCGTTTTACTTTGTATTTTTAATAAACCTATTACTTTTTGGCTAGGTGAGGAAACATGCCATACATGTCAGTCATGTCACACATCTAACCGAGCCCACCTCACGGCTGATGCCTGAGCCTGTCAGTTGTGAGCGTTTCTCTGTGAGTTACAAGTCTTCTTAGTAATGGAAAGTGTCAAATAATTTTATTCTAAAGGTATTGTTTCAGAAAGCATACGGCTATGATAAACCTGAAGGGTGATATGTCTACTCAAAGAGGTTCATGGAATTCTTTCCATAAAATGTCATCCTACTTTCTGTTAGTTGTATTCTGGTGACATTACTTTTCTTTATGAAAAATATGTGTCCCATTATTTGGTCCGGCAATGTTTTCCCTCAGCAGTCTTTGAAGATCTAAATTAATTTCAAAGTTTGCATCTGATCCGTAATATTCTAGGAACCAAACTGAAAAATATTCCTCAGAGTCCATCCCTCTGCTATGGGTCAATCTGTGTCTTCGCTGGGAAAATTGTATTCTCTGGTATTCTATTCCAGTCTGGTAATAATAAAATCGGATTCACAAATGACCCTTATAGTCATTTTGTCTGATATAAATATCAGACTGACTGTTGTAGGTCATGAACACATGGATTTGGAGATAGTCAAGGGACTCTGTGAGTGTGCCCTCTAGTGTGCTGGGATGCTTTGGGGCAGACTCTCGATCAATGGGATCAAGGGTTTGTCAAGTCACTCATTCGTCAAGTCACTCATTTGATGGGCCTTTCAGTGTCTTCCAAACGGTGGCAAGCATTGACATCAACAACCTGTCCTCATACCACACGTAATCTCATGAAACCCGCATCTAAGTCCTGCATGTGGCTGGCGCTGTGTTACTGTGGACGAGACCCTCAGAACATTCTTATTCATTGCCATATGCCAGAGAGCCGGGCCATGGGTTCCAGGCTTGAGGACCCTGAGTACAAGTTCACCCCCAGAGTGGCTGTTAGGGGACTCATAATGCATAGCGGACAGCTGTCCACAAGCTCCCAGTGCCGTGGAGTGCATGCACAGTGGCCTCAAACTTGAAGTCTTAGCTGGACGATATACCAGCAAGGGAGTGTGTGTGTGTGTGTGAGGTAGTTTGAGGTAGTGAAAGATGGAAAGAAAGAGAGGGAAAGATGCCCTCATACTCCACAGAGTCCTGCAGGGGCTGTGTTGTGTAGGAGTTCACACTGCCTGACACCTTGTGGGCTGAGGACACACACCAGAAGAATGTTTACTAAAATGCATTGACAGGTCATCTGTGACTCTATATTTTGGAGAGTTTTTGCTGTCAAGGCTTATGCATAATCTGATTAGCGGATGACACATTTTATAATCTCCATAAATAAACTCCTGACTCTAATATGCTAGCTAGGCTCAACCCACCCCCATCGGAAAATGTGCCTCCCATTGCCATCACTTGGCTGCATTTCAAAAGTGGATAATCTATTTGCCAAGTTATTGCCAGTTTACCGATTGCAAAGTAGAAACTGACAACATGCATAGAATTTCCTGGGCAAAAAATATTTTCCTGGACCAATTACAAAAAAAGTCGAAAAAGAATGTGGTTATTGCCGTGAATAGTTAAAGGGACAATAGCATGAACTCGCATGTTTTTAAAGCTGATATATTGATGAGGATTAGGTGCACTTACTCTCCAACTACCTCATGAGAGAATAGTGTACTCACAGTAAGTGTTTCCATTTGTGGGATAGATAACTCTTGTTATATAATTAAATGGTCATAAGTAGCCATAAAATAAGGTCATGAAATAAAACAGACACTAAAATACACATAACTTGGTCAAAGGCACAGTTCTGAAAAACATTCTATTAGAAATACTTAAATATGCATTGCTTGATTAATGAATGGTATAGACTGCCCTCCACAGTTATTTAAAATCTAAGGTAAAGATTACACACATTTCTTTTTAAAGTGATTGTTTATTAGCTTGAGCAAACTTTTAAAGGAGCAATTTGTACGATTTTCACCATGGATTTTTCAAAGATAATCCACTTTACCCACATTAAGGATAGTACTTTGAAAAGTAAAATATTCTCCATGGATCACAGTTGAAAAATTGCTGAAGTTTAATTCATTAAGGACTGATCGAGTACCAGAACTACGAACTCCATGCCAACATTTTAATCTCTTGCGAGTAGAAAGTCCTACAATCAAATATATGGCTAAAAACACATTTAAAAATGACCTAATCCCTCCATAAGGTATGGTGGAGGTATGGTGGAGGTATGGTGGAGGTATGGTGGAGGTATGTGTTGTTGTGGGGCTGTTGTGGGGCTAAAAACGTTGAAGTAAGCTGAAGATGAGACTTCACGTTTTGTTTTTATTAGTAGTTCTTGGTAAATAATACATTTAGATCACTTTTGTGGACGGGTAAGGAGAAACGGGGAATTCACACAACCTGAATCCTAACCCAGATATCCATGATCCCTATCCCTAAACCTAACACCAACCATTATGCAGAACCCAACCCTTACCCTGTGGAAAAAAACGTTTATGCCTAAACTTATGCTGATGCACAGTCATGTTTAGGAGTTGTGTTTTAGAAATAGAGATAAGATTGTCCAACAAAATGCAGTTTGATCAATTGGTTAGAAAATACATTTTGTATACAAATTCTTATTATTATTATTTGAATAATTGTAAAATAATTACGATAGTGACAAAAAAATGTAAGGTCCTTGTGCCTTCAAAACTTTGACATGTTTCATTATAAATACAAACCATGTTTTTTACCCTCAATTGAAATCCCACAGAACTATCTGAATCCCATTGACTTTCTGTCATTTCTATGGTTTATGTGCTATACTTGTGGATTTGATGGATTTTTGGGGGAGAAATTGAAAAGAGGAGTATTCTGTTATGCAGTTACATTCATCAAAAAAACATATTCCTTGACCTTTCATCAATGTTGACGACCTTCGCTAACCATAAACACAAATCCCTCATGCCGACAGAGATTTCTTCCCTTAAGGAGTACTCTTCCGTCAGCTGCTCTGCTGGGGAAGAAATAACAATCCGGGCAAAGCAACACAGAGCTCACTTCTGTTCTTTGCTCAACTCCAAGCTTTTTGGTGGCAGCACATTGGTCTGTATTCATGCACTGAACACATTGTTGTTGCCAAGCTTTCGGTGTTGCATATTATTAAAACCAACTGCAATGTGTTTGTGTTCCTTCATCGCATGAGAAGGTTTGGGTTTGTGTAGGATACATTCCTAACGCCATTATTCAACGGTACAGCAATATTGTCTGAGTGAAACTGCGGCAGCGTGCTTGATTCTAATATTTCTTGCTGTTATGGTCACTCGATTTGATAAGCTAAGAGATTGATGTAGAGCGGGCTGTCTGGCGGTGTGGTTATGGCACAATTCAATCAATAGATTGATGTTTCCTTGACTCCTTGAATGATTGCATTGAAATACCGTCTTGTTTTCTAAATGTGCTCTGAACACAAATCCTGCTCATTTATATTGATTGACCTTAGGTGTACAATATAAAAGGATATGATGCCCGCCATGAAATATATAGAAATATATATATATTTCTATATATATATATTTCTCATCCCTAGCTTCTGTCGTGCTTTGACTTGCAGTGATACAGGTCTGTCATAGCCTGTGAACGATAGACATGGCACAATCTAAATCTGGCGTTCTCCAACAGGTTAAGTGGGTCATGTGTTCTGTAACCCAAGGTCGTGTAGGGCTCTTCACCTGTCCTGTGCGGCTAATGTTAATGGATGTTTTCCTTTCCCTCATTCCAATGTAATGTTGTAGTGTACACTAGCAGGCTTGAAGGTGAGGGAGGACGGAACACATTGGACTCCTTGTCATGTGTCATTTGATTTTGACAGTAAATGTGCAATTCAGTAATGGAAAAGCCTTAATTAATTTTCATCTTTTCAAATGATTAATATCTAGCTGCATCCATATAAAAAGGTTTTATGAGTATGTGTTCTGTAATTGTATTAGATTGTAATATCTAGTGGCCATTTAGGATACTTTAGCTTTTTCTCTAACCACGTCAGCCCTTCCTTGAAAAAAAAGTATACTTTTGTTCTATTTCTGGTTGTATTACATACAGCAGTCTATCAGCAAGGATCCTGCTGATAATAAATGTGAGCATACAAGATAAAGGTACTATTTGTACCAGAAAAAGATCATGCTCAAAATTGGAAAGAATTATTAAAGTATTTGTATAACTTCAGTTGCCACTTTTTCCTTTCACGCTGTTGTCATGGCAATCCATCAAACCATCCTGTAGTTAGTTCCCTAACGAGACAAAGTTAAAACCAATATTTACAGATCTCTCTAGCAACCATTTTTCAATTATCTGGACTTTAACAATGGTGTTAAGCAGGGTTAAAGTGTTGGCATTGACTATAGCTCTATAGCATTTAAGTGTGTTTAAGTTATTAGAGCCTACACAGAAACGTGCACTTTACAGTGCCTGTTTGGGGATCAAAATTCTATTGGCTTGGTAACATAATTAACATCACAGTTTATTCATGTGATATTGTTTTTTGTTTTTACATTGCATCTAGTTAAGCATGGATTGTTAAAATTACATTTTGCACTGTATTCTGTAGGTTCTGTTAATCACCCGAATGTTTAGATAATTTCTGTAACTTTGTAAAATGACAGGTAGCTTTGCAAGCCAGTCTAGTACGTTTTTCACCCAGTCATCTTGTGCGATGTCCAGACTTCACCGTGTGTATCTCAAAGACTTGAAGAAACCGATAACGTCAGAAGCAGCGTAAGACTTCCCACATTTCATTATGGGATCATGCATTATGGATTCAGGTGGTTGTCAAACGGAAACGTGTTTCGCCTGTAAGGGTCACGCCACCAGAGGGACATTTCTGACATGGACTGTTTTATCTCTCTGAAGGCCAATGCCTGCATGCGGCTCCCACTGCTAGTCCGGCAGGGAGACGAGGGAACCCGATCCGGGAACGCACGAGGCCGGGTATAAGCGAGCGGCGCACAGGAGCTTCCTCCTACCCCCTGGTGCGCTTCCTGTTTTGACAGGCCTGTTCACTGGGAACACGCTGGGCCTCACCACAGAACGCGCCCTGATTTGGAGTGGACGGCGGTGCTCACGGCATGAGGGCAACTCTGCCTACCGAACGAGCCGCTGACGTGTCTGGAACTGGGCGTTAAGGAGTCGGGGATCTGCCGCGCCCACACTCGACGGGCCACTGCGATCGGAGGAGCCGGAGAGAGGCTGTCACTTACGCTCAACTCTCAAAGAGCACTGCATCAGTGGTCTTCCCCTGTGACCTAGCCTTGGTCTTTGTGTTACTCAATTACTGTGTTTAGTCCAGGACCTAATGCAGCTGACCTTCAGCGTCTAATGGAGGGAGACCTTTCAGGGGCACTCGGGGCGGAAATCGCTTGCGCGCGTACACTTAGAACGGGTATGCACTACTGTGTATCTCTTTGTTCTTTCTGCTCCTAAGACCCTGGGCTTTGAGGACCCAGAGCATGTGCACTCTGTCCAGTCATGTAAAGGAACAGGACGTGGGGATTCTTGGTGCCCGGAGCAAGAGTCTGGAGCGCTGCACTTTGTAACACAATTGGAGTGGTGGTACATTGAGGGGGGTGTTTTTATTCAGAGGCTGTGGGGTGGAATGTTGTGTTTTTAGCGCAGATGCGCGGCAGTCTTTCAGAGGAGGACTTTATTCGTGTTAAACAGGGGACCCGGGTTGGGACAAATGTGAAACTGTTTCGTGTTTTTGCGTGTAAGTTTGTTATTTTGCACTTATTTCCAGACTGCTAGACGTGCTAGGACCAGTGCCGGTAAAGCGGTATTTCAGAGGAATCGAGAGATGGGTTTGCGCTACACAGCTTAACCGTTGTGTTCAGGGACCGTATTAAACATCGAACACGACTATTAGTAACCTTTTTGTTTTTAGTTGATTGTACCCGCAGCACACACGGATTTGGCTGGCTCTGTTTGCGGCGCCGTCGTTACGTATGCATGTTGTTGTCGGAGTGAGCTTTGTGAATTATTAACACCAGATGATCAGGCAGCTGTGTCATGATTTGTGATTAATATTCATTGAAAGCATTGACACTGATAATGCGTGATGAAGATGCGAACCAATAACCCTCCCCTCAGAATCAACCACGACGATATTAGCTCTGATGCATCCCATAACTCAGAAGCATCTAAGCCATTGCTGCGTCCTTGTTAGAAGCCTTAACCACCCTGTTGCATTGATAGATGAGCTGTTTTGTCTGTTGGCGAAGGCCCACGCTGTACTTGTTTTTCATCCTTGTCGTAATTATTCCCCATGTGCGGATTAATATGTAGTGTTTTTGTAGCTGGCTGGTTCCGCAGGGGGTTCCCATGGGGTCTCCGCCAGTGGCTTCAGTGTAGAAGGAACTAAGGCTAGACGCCTGGTGTCCTGCAGCATGTAGATATTAATCACGTTAGTTACCTTGAACAAAGCCAAGAGGCTGGTCGGGTTTTAATTGTTGGCTCGGAACACTGACAGTAATAGACACATAAAGGAATGTTTGTGTAAGCATTTTCCGATCATTTGTCGTTAAACCCTATTTATATTCTTTAATCTCTATGGCCATTGAAGGGTATAATTAGACTTTTTTCATTAGCGCTTTGATGTTGAATCAGCAGCAGTTATTTGCATTTCCGTCATGTATATTTTGGGTGTTATGAGGAAGATGTAGAGATGCACATTTATGCCATGAAAGATTTGGGACCGTGATTGGCCTTGTTACCATGTTTGGTCAAATGCGCTAGTAGAGGGAGTCTCTTTATTGACTTGATTCATTATGCCAAATATGTAAAAGATGCCCTGGTGTAAAGTCTGGAATTCCGTCATACATTGTGGTGTTTTGGTGTGACAGAAAGCGTCAGCAGACTACATCTGTATTAGGAAGCTAGGAGACGGTCGTGTCATCTAGAAGTGTGGCACATTTTCCTTCGGAGACATTCTTAGTGTCTCCGTCTTCCCAAATCATTTTTACAGTTTCACAAATCATCGAGGATGCACCTGCTGGTCTATCCGTTTTTTTTGGCGTATCTCTTCATTTCATTGTGACTTCTCCAAAGCATTGTGCAAGCGCAGCAGTCTAGACTCACACTCCACTATATTTTATCATCATCTGACAAGACTCTCGGGGGACTCCTAAAAGCAGAAACTCCTCTCTTCTCGAACGTATCATCTTTTAGCAACAGCCTTGAAGAACTTGCCCACACTATAATGCATTGTCTATCTAGCATTCAAAGTTTCACACATTAAGCCTATGGGGTCCTAGAAATGTGTATGAATTCGTCGGTGCATTACTGCAATTTTCCGCAATTTTCCACAACTTGGCGCTTATTTGGGTGCACACCAATCACATTTCAGTTGAATTACTCTATTATCACGACAGATTCTCGCTATGTCATTAGTTAACAGCATTAGTGATCTTGCTTTGCCATTGGTTAACTTCGTGTAGCGGGATGACGAGCAAACGCTCGAGTGGGAGCAGGCCCGAAAACAGACCCCAAGTACGGTTAGCGAAAAGGAGCGCGGACGATGTGCCTCGTCCTTCCTTGTTTAGCGGAAAACGGCCCGTGTCTCCGTGGTCTCCGACTCTGCTCTTCTAGGACGCCACCCTCTGTGTCTCCGTACACACTTAGGACTCGGGCAACACACACGCCTGCTCTATTTAACACCGCACCCTGTACCTGAGTCTGGCAGTGAGCTAGTCATATCGAGGATCGAATCCTGCTGTGATAAATGACCAAGCATTTGGAAGGGGGAGGGACGTGTTCTCCAAGACTGTTTGTTTAATTAGCGGGCCGCTAACAAGGGCTTGGTTTGATTAGGCTCAGCAGGGAAAATGGACGTCAATTAGAAGGACTGTCAATTAAAATGCCCGAAAAAAACTCAGGACGCACGCGGCTGATTAGAATATCAGAACGTTCCGAAATAGTAATTTGTCCCTGAAAGCTTCAAAGGAGAACAGAGGCAACGGGGGGGGGGGGGGGGGGGGG
>JACXGK010000103.1:68137-87808 GCA_016801125.1 Novumbra hubbsi | reverse complement strand
TTGAATCGCATGATGATTATGACCACGATGATGAAACAACATTCAAAATCTTGGGTCCGTCAGCTTGGATGAAACACAAACCTCGCAAAAGATACCAAAGATAAACAAAGGGTGTGCAGCATTTCGGTTGTCTTAGTTACACACGCAAACAAATGGAATATGATGGTCTGTAAATCCATTCAGCCTAAAGAGCCAAAGTCTCTGTGCACAGAAAGTAATTGAATCTATAGAACAGCAAAATAGTATCTTTAAAAAGGTCACTTCAAAACGTGTGTATTTCTTTCTTTTTTTAAGTACCATACCTCAAAGAAGTCACATGAAAGACATGTTGACATTTGCAGTCAGAGGCTTGGGGGATTGCCCACTTGACAGTTACCAGCCCAAACAATTCTTGTTATCTTTTGAATAATAGAAGATGTGAGATCCTGTCTTGTACAGCGATCCTTAATATATTTTGTACTGCATACTGCATGTCATTTTGCTGTTTTGCATTCATGGTTAATAGTTACTTCACTGTTTTCAAATGTACCCAATATTTTTGGTCACTTTACGCAATATGTTCCTTTACAAAATAAACCCTGCCTCACCAACAATAATAATTTGGAAATCTGTCCGGATAATTACAACCTTGTACCCCATCACACTCAGACTGTCATTAATTTTCACCCTAGCATGTAGCTCTGTGGTGATTCTGGAATCCCTAAGGAAGATGAGGAATTCAGTTTGGTTCAGTTTGAGCATTCAGTGTTATCTGTGGTATTTTACATGACTAAACCATATTAAACATTAAGTAAGGGTAGACACCTAGGGCCAGTTTTGCAGACACAGATTATGCCTCGTCTAGGACTAACAAAACAAGCTCAATGGAGTTTTCTATTGAACTACATTTGTTAGTTCAATAGTCCGCGCAACCGGCCCCTACAGTAATTTTTCCCATCGTTGGTGGGAAGTTCAAATGTCAATAGAACCACAGTTTATAAATACATGATTGCCAATTTTATAGGCTTGTGGGAAGGTATTCATGTGAAAATGAATTCAAATTTAAGAGCTCTTTAGCTTTAAATGAAACGTTTCAGTGAGTTATATGGTTTATAATTCAGTCACACAAATGACCTTGTTGCACATTTGATGTCTTTGATTGCGTTTGCGATGTTCACTTTGTTTTAGTTTTTTGATGAATGTAGTAGTATGCAACCCCTTCTCGAATGGATCTTGATCCATCCTCTGTACCAATTGTCTATTTTTCAAAACGGTCCTGAAACAATGGCCAGTGTGAATCCAGGATGGCGCCTACCGTGGTCGCATTCGCCACAATTCTGCATTCTCTCATGGTTTCTCTTTTGCATTGACTTAATGAAGTGAAAGCAGTGGGGAATGCATAATATGATCATTCATTATCATTTCAAGAGCTCAGAGCTCAAAGTGAATCAAACCGGTGTTTATAAAAGTAAAAACAGGGTTGTATCCGTTGACACAGTTATAACGGCACATTGGCATCTGTTATGTTTTACATCTTCCATTCACAGGATAGGTTTTTTAATTTGTTAATGTTATATCTAACGTTTTTAATTTTGGAGTACAATTGATCTCGCCACTACGATTTGGCTCAGCAAAGTCAAGTCTGATCAGACGACAGGATCGCATTCTACTGCCAGGTGCTATCGAACATAAACATAGCACATGGAATCAAACGCCAACTAAGCACGTTCTGGATGGGCCAAAAGAAATGTATGTGGTCTATTATGGGAAACTGCCTTAACCATAATGAAGGGGTGTATGATACATGATCTACAGTCTGGATTGCTGGGAGATGATGGAACTATTACCAGTGGATAAATGTCTGACGGACTGTTGTAGGACATTATTATATTATGTAATTGATTATGTTGAAGTTATACATTTACAGGTTGGGACATCACTAACCTGTTTCTGGTGACAAATCACACCAGAGAGTGGACAAAGAGAACTGAGTACAGCAACATGTTCTAAAAGTATCACAACGACCACACTGGACAGGTCTGTTCTTAATCATCACATGGCAGAAAATGCCAAAGTCAGATCACTCGGATCTATAATTACAGATGAGCCATGGACAGCGACATGAGAGAGATAGAGATGAAGAACATATTTTTGTTTACAGGCTCATAGTCATCCAACAGATTTCTAATGTGTGCTTCACACACTATGGGAGAGAGAACCATCTGGATTGGATGACTGGAAAGGTCATATGATCCAAACCATGGTAGGAAAGACCTCTCACGTTCAGATGCACACCCTTACCGAAATGGGTTAAGACCTGATAATTGGTCTGGACCACACCAAAGTAACTGCAATAACTGATATAGGAACTTGACATCCCTTATGCAAGACAAAAAAGTCTACAGAAACGAACAACAGGACTCTTGGTTAGAGCATCATACCTAACAATCAAAAGCTTTCCTAAATTGACTAGTATTTTGATCTCTAATGTATGTTCATTTTTCACAAGGCAGGTAAAGGACTACATGTTATGACTACCCCAACTGTCACGAACTGGGTAGCACGGTTCCTTTCGGTGGTGGTATTCTGGGGAACACTTTTATTTTGAAGCGCACCTTGGACGCTTTGGATTGTTCCGAGCGCCTGTTGTCACTTGGTGATTTGTGTGTGTATAAAGGTTCCTTTGGTTCTGTCGCTTAGTGTGGTTCATTGTCGTATGTAACGTCTTCATGTCAGTACATGTCACGTCTGGTGTCCGTTTGTTCTGTTCTAGTTGCTTGTTGCAGCGCCTTTTATTTACCCGTTTATCAGTACGTGTTTTGTTTTGTGTAAATATGTCTCAGTTTTCTTTAAAATGTCTGTGTATGGTTCCACTCCTCATCACACCTGTGACTCCAACATCGGTCATTTACACTTGTTTGATGGTGAAGTTGCTTAATAGTCACAATTACAACAGATATCCTGATGTTTAATAGGGCCGTCTTCCTTTTCAAAGGTAGAAACTGTCACAAGTACATTCTTTGGAGTTGAGTGTTGTGTTATGTTCTGGATATGTTCAGTCGTTAGTATGACGCTGATGGGTGACTCATGATATGGACAAGGGGAGGACTTTGATTGTTTAAATTGGGAAAATTAATTATGCATTTCATGAATATCTCATGTTGGGTCTGCTTCTGATGGACAAAGGTTAGACTGATTGGAGCCTGAGACTCGATGTGTATGGTAACAATCGATCACCATGGTCAATATGACTGCAAAGCCATACAGTGCTATGTGTCCGAGTAAGGTGCATCAATTTCTTTTCATTAATGGAATAATAATGCATCAGGCATTAGGCCAGATAACCGTTTGTATTATTATTTTTATTATTCATTACTTTATTACTATTTATTATATTTTTGGAATGGAAATGTTTGAACCTTTTCAATTGATTAGGAATTGGATTGTACTTTTTATAATGCTAGTTTTATCAAAAATGACAAACGTGGTTATCAAAGCCTTTTTTACATGTGTGAAGGGGGGACTGAGAGATTATGGGAAAGAGAAAATTACAACAATGCATAATTGTGGAATAACTCTGAAAAAAGGACAATAGATAGGACGTGATGCCTGTTACTAATGCACATCCTATCCATACATCATGTCCATGCCTCATGATAGGAGTTGTCCATGTGTCTGTCATAGGTTCTATTAATAGACCATAACTTGGAACATATCATACAAGGGTATTTAGTAAAATAAATCTTTTGCAGGATAATTGAATGTGTAATGGTATGACCATTGACCGCCTCCTATGCGTCCTGGCATAAAAGACTGTGTCAACTTTATTATTACTGGAGAACAATTAAGAACAATGGAAGATCATCATCTAGGCTTCATGCTAATAAAGAAAGGACTTCCAGTTTAATTATTTCTGTTCAAAAGTGGACAGGATCCAACACTGCTATTCACTGTATTCTTCCATGGTATTATTCCGGTAAGCATGATCCCATAGCCTCTGCATAGTTTTATTCGATCTCACACATTTCTTCTTCTTTTTCCAAAGATCTGACATTCTCCTGGATTTTTAATGAGTACCCCTCGTTTGTGAAGCAAGACACACGTCGCTTCATCTCCCAGGAGACGGGTAATCTGTACATTGCTAAGGTGGAGCCTTCGGATGTGGGCAACTACACCTGTGTGGTGACCAACACCGTCACCAAGACCAGGGTCCAAGGACCGCCCGCTCCTCTGGTGCTCCGCAGCGATGGTGAGGTCCCGTTCTACAAGAGCCACTGTAACCCTGGGAAGCATCCACTCCCCTTTTATGGGTTCCTTTTCCAGGCATTGGGCCGCACGCGTCCAATAACATTGCATTTGAATATGAAACAAAGCCCCGTTATTGAATAGAAATATGGACAGTAATTTCCTCGTGGAACTCAGCTTTTTTTTAAATTGAAGCATAAACAATAAAAAATATACTCATTGGTAAAGAAGGCAAAAAAAGCTGTTTTAGTTATAGAAATGAATAAGGAATACAGATGAAATCCAAAGGTTAATTAGCTGTTTCTTTGAAATTGTAAGATGGCCCACTAGCCAATGATTGTGGCGCTTTAGGCTGGCCTTATCAAAGACTCTCCAGTGGAAAGGTCATTTGTCTGAGTGTGATCTAATAGGTGAACTTCCTGTATCAAGGAGAATCATTTCTCTAACTATTGTTTAACACAATGCAAGGATACAATTCTTATATTTATGAGTATTATATTAAATGTTCCTGTGAATTTTGTTTACCGACTGTAAAGCACATTTTCTAAATTCAATATTGGGTCCTGTGCCATAGCAAAAAACAAGCATGACGACCTCGGGTAAGGATAAGAAAATAACAAAGTGTTTGCCACTTGAAAATGAACTTGAAACACGATATTAATGACTAGTAATGTAATTAATGGCAAGTTCCATTAAGGAAATTATGAAAACAGTGTACTGTGACTATTAATCCTTAATAGTATTATGTGAAATGTTCCGGTGTCAGGTGTGAGTAAGGTGCGAGTAAACTAAGACACAGTACGATAGCATGATGAATACCTATTAAGTAATTCAAGCCTCTAGATATGAACATGAGTAAACGAAGCCTCCCTATTGAACATGGTCCTTAAGACAACTATAATTGGTCGATTCGGGGGAAACATTTATGTGTAGTCAGCCATGTCATCAAATGTTGCCGTGGGCAGTATAGCAGAATATTACAGTGCATTACACTGACTGACTGTATCTAAGCAGTCAGATGGGAATTGTTTAGATAAACCACTCAGCAAGAAACAACAGCCGCACTATTTCAGGGCTATCTTTCCAATGCTGCACAGTGGAGCTCTGCTAGTTGCTAAATCGCTACCTTTATCGCCTACTATTTTGTACTATGTTGTATCTTTCATTCCTGTCGTTTTTTCTACTAAGGCACCTAGCATACCAGTGCGACAAATGAGAACCCAGTAATGGTCTCTCTGTCTGTCCAGCGCACAGTAGCGCGTGCACCCCCCCCCCCCCTCAAAGGTCAAAGCTATGAGACCATTAGAGGCTCGTCCGGCTGTCTCATTTACCATGGGTGATAGTGCCTCGGCTACCTGGCTGAATTAGACAATGGAGATTCAGATCAGAATGAGCTCTCACAGACTGTCGCGATGCCGTCCAGATAGCACGTGTCTCATGAAATCAAGGACATGAAATTGGCTTGTTTCCTCCATTTCGAGAGCCCATTTAGGCTGAGAATTCTTTGGAAATGGGATAGCGAATGGCAGATAAAGGATACCAGTGGAAATGAGAACCTGTTAATGGTCGTCCAAAACAACCACTTCTAGGTGTTGTGACTGTAATTGCTTACCGGACCTATGTGGGGAAACTACATATCAATAGATATCTGTGTTGTTGTTTTTCTGCTTTTTTTGGTTATGGATGGTGATATTCTCTCCTCAGGTATAATGGGCGAATACGAGCCAAAGATCGAAGTTCAGTTTCCAGAGATTGTCCATGTGGCGAAAGGATCAACAGTAAAACTGGAATGCTTTGCATTAGGAAAGTAAGTATGCTCTGTTGGTTCAACAAACACACATACTGTACTTGAAAAACAGAAGGCTATTAACAAACAGCATGATATTTTTCATGTTCCACAGCAAGCATAACCCTTCTCTGATTGAGGACTGAGACGAATTAGTAGAGTGGGGGCTGTGTGATACTCCTCTGGGTTCACCAGCAGTGTTCCCAACATTTTTGTTTTCCTGTGTAATCCACTGAAAGGATTCAGACACCTTCACTTTTTCCACATGTTATAACGTAACAGCCTTATTCTAAAATGGATTAAATATATATATTTTCTCTCATTAATCTACACACTGTAGCCTCCCCGATAACGGCACAGCAAAAACATTTTTGCGAAAATATGTCACATTTACATAAGTATTTAGTACCTTTGCTATAATACCTAAAATTGAGCTTCGGTGCATTCTATTTAGGATTCGATGATCCTATATATCATCCTTGTGATCTTTGTATACCTTGAGCCACAAGACCGGATTGTGTCATGGCACAGATTCCAGATAGGTTACCAAAAAATGTCTGCAGCACTCAAAGTCCCAAAGTACACAGTTCCTAGAGCTGGCTGCATGGCCAAACTGAGCAATCAGGAGAGGACCTTGGTCAAGAAACCTGGCACTACGTTTGTCTGGCCTATACCATCACAACGGTGAATAATGGTGGTGGCAGCATAGTGCTTTGGGGATGTTTTTCATCATGGACTGGGAGATTAGTCAGGAGCTAGGGAAAAACCAAAGTACAAACAACTCCTTCTCAGTCTATGAGAAGTTGCTTTCCAAAAGGACAATTACCCTAAACACACAGCTAAGACAATGCAGGAGTGGCACCAGGACAACAATAAATTGTTCATAGTAGTGGACCAGCCAAAGCCCAGACTTGAACCGATCGTAAATCTCTGGACAGATCAGAAAATTGTCTGTGCAACACATTTTTTTTAAAACCTGTTTTGCTTTTCATGGTGTACTTTTGTATGTGGATTGATTTGGGAAAAAATACTTCATACATTTTAGAATGAGGCTGTAATGTGACAAAATGTGGGGAAAGTGAAGGGGTCTGTATACTTTCAAAATGCGCTGTAGGCTCAGGACCAAATGTGGTAAATTACGAAAATAATAAACGTGATTACACTCCAAGGTTTGTCCACCCCTGTCCTCCATGTCACCCTCTAGTCCTGTACCCTCGATAAACTGGAGGAGAGGGGACGGAATTCCCTTCTCGAGGAAAGTGGACGTGAGGAAAGCCAGCGGCGTCCTGGAAATCCCGTATTTCCAGCAGGAAGACGCGGGCACATACGAATGTGTGGCGGAGAACTCCAGAGGAAAGAACACGGTGAAGGGAAAGCTGTCTTTCTACGGTAGGTGATCCAGAACCGCATGAATATTTGAACCGGCAAACGCTGCATGTGTCAGCTCTGCTCAGCCCGAGAGGCATCAAAGGGAGACCTACCCGGGTTTTAAAACAGAGCCATCGGTAATCAACTGCTGCTCTGCCACTTTGCATGGGAGATCACGGTTTTAACAGCGTATCCCAAATGATTACAGACCCGGCGGCCATTATGCCTCTAATATTTTCATCCGCGATTAAAGCAGTGACGATGTGGACGAGGAGACCTGGGACGTGACCTTGTATGTGGGCTTTGTATCTGGTTCCAGCAGATGGCATTGTGACTGACATCCAACTTGACTGGAGATCAAAGCTGCTAAATGTATTCTACTTACAGCAGGCCGGGGCCGCATGCGGCCGAAGAATAATCCGGAGCAGCATCTGGATGAGGAGGATGAAGAGTAGTTGGAGCAGTGATTGCTAGCGGTATTGTTTGTATTCATATCCGGTTAAATCAGACGATGGATTCCCATGATACCCTCCACTTTGAGCTCTCGGTTAATAAAACTGGCCGACAATCTTTCTTTGCCTGAATATTTCTCGGATGGATTCGTTGTCA
This sequence comes from Novumbra hubbsi, assembly GCA_016801125.1. Taxonomy (NCBI): domain Eukaryota; kingdom Metazoa; phylum Chordata; class Actinopteri; order Esociformes; family Umbridae; genus Novumbra; species Novumbra hubbsi. Next base: position 79,821 of record JACXGK010000103.1, on the reverse strand, counting down.
GTGTCATCCGTGTCTGTGTTTTATTTACTTTCTCGTTGGATATAAAATCAACAAATCGTCGCTGTGAATCAGTTAGGTTTATTTCGAAAGCCCTTTTTACCACAGCAGTTGTCACAAAGTGCTTTTACGAGACACCCATCCTGAAAGCCCAAGGAGCAAAGAACCACACTGTGGAAGCACAGTGACTGGGAAAAACTCCCTAAAGGGGACAACATTTTGGAAGAAACTTAGAGAGGAATCAGGCTTGCAGGAGTTATCAGTCCTCCTTTGGCTATGACTGGCAAACATTTTAAGAGTACAAGTTAATCAGTCATTAATTTAATTAATGTGGGCTGTGTCCAGGGTCTACAAAACCTAATCCAGGTCAGAACCATGACCACATGGACAACCCAGGGGGGTGGCTATGGGTGATCATCAGAGTGGAGCTGGAATCGTCATTTCTTTTTATCTGCAACACAATCATGAGGGCTTTGGACAGGGACAGCAATGGGTGTTTTGTTTAAACAGGGAAGGTGACCAGGAAAATGTAGAGAGTGCATTCCTTGGATTTACAAGGATTTACAATGGACAAAAAGAACTGACCCTAGTCCCCCGGTACAATAATATAGCAGCGCAACACCTTGGGGCTGAGATGGAGGGGGTGGGTGGGTGGTCCAGCTGTCCATTCGGGATAGTTTAATTGAAGAGGAAATTAAATGTTTTTCCTCAAACCTGCTACCTCCCCCTGTTAAGGCCAGAAAGATTTAGTTAATATCGTCTCCGGGGTTGTTTAATCAGCATTGCAACCGTATTATATTAGAGCAGACGTGTTTGTCTGGAGAGAGAAAGAGAGAGACCGAAGGCTCTTTCGGTGGAACCGGGAGTCTAGTCTATTTTCGGCCGAGCGCATTTGCATTTACTATGGACATTCAAATGACAGGGTCGCTACCTTCCGTTGTTCTCTGGGAGTCATGATGCCGTTTGTTCATACAAGACGTTCTCTTATTAAGTATGTACCTGTAGGCTATCCGTACCACACAGAGATGTATCCCTCCCTTCAGACTCTGGCTCTGCAGCATGCCTAATGACCCATTTACAAGAATAGCTCTTTGGGCTCCCTGAATGTTTCATTAGACTTGTTGTTTCAATTGTTTATACTCCACGCAATATGGAATCACTCGATGATAAGATGCCGGGGAAACACCGTAAAGAAACATGGCTGGCCGGACTAATGATTTGAAAGGGTGTTCGCGGCGTGCAGCCGCGGTGTTAATGTACGTCGCATAGACGCGTTGTTAAAAGAGAAGAGGAGCACGTGGTAACTAATAGACACTCCCATGCTTTGTCAATGTGGCTTAATATTTATGATCTCTTGATAGCCTTCGAAATTGAACTGAAGCTTTCTCCGTCACTTTGTTTCACGTCCCTCTGCGCCCCCCCCCCCGGGTAAGCCAGGCTCTGTCAGCTGTCTGGGATAATTCATTCTGTGCATTAAACAATTTCCCATTATTTACTAGGTGCCTGCGACAAAGCTCCCTGCACCTCACTGTAATGGAAACCAGCTGTAGTGATGCTCTAGCTGTGAGCTATGAGGGATGGTTTGTCCATATTAGCAGTGGGTCTGCCCTCTTTTGATGTGCCTTCCCACTTACTCTATCTCTCCCCCTCTCAGTCTCTGTCTTTTTCTCCATACTCTCTCTCTCTCTGTTTCCTTCCCTCCAAACTCTGCCTCTTTTACCCTCACCCGCCAGGTGATAGAAATCTGTAATCTTATTTTGAAGTCCCTTAGAATTAAGCCTTTGAGACATTCGTCAGCAGTGTGTGGGAATCGGGGAATCGATAAGTGTATCTTGTGTACATGGCTACAACCGGCAGTCACAAAAGCTGTGAAAGCCTCGGCATTCAGCTAGGGAAACACATGAAGGGACTGTAAGGCCGCGAGAGATTCTACTGATCACCGTGCCTTTAGAAGTCATATGCTAATGTTTTAATTGAGCCCCCGACGTGTTGAATTTCTACAAGGTGAACGATAATGACAATTTGAATACATTTAATGCAACGTTCAATTGAATCTCTGCACGTTTTACTCTAGATTGGAAAAATAATTTTGAATACGTTTGTGTTTATTGTTTAGTATAAAATATATTTTTTATTACCAGGGCAGAGACTGATGCTGCACATGATCCTATCCGAATATCATCTTAAATGTAGCCTACTCTATAGACTATAATACATCCATTTTGTCATGAAGAATGCTTTTGATTCCTTTGTTTTTAATCAATATCTGTCTCTAGTTCATTTAAAACTTTCCTACAGAAAACTGTTTTGCAATTTGATACCATAAATATATATATATAGATATATAAACCTTCTTGTCAGTTTCACTCTGATTCCCATATCCCCAATCTTCCTCTTTGCTTTAGCTGGTGGATTTGAAATGTTTGGACTGTAAACACACTGAGCCAGATGCAGCCACGGATGGTCTGGCCGCTTTCAATTCCTGGTCTGTGACTGGGAGTCGATGCGTTCACAGTGGGTGAGGGATGGAGTGAGTGTCCCTGACAGAGGGCTAAACAACATCAACAACCACAATGGGGTCCTGTGAGGTGGAGCAAGGCCTCTGGGCTTCTGTCTAAGATGGCATGGTTGTGATGCTAAATGACTGGTGATAATGGAGTCTCTGGATACCCCTCTCTCTTTAACTCCCTCTGTTATCTCTCTATTTCTCGATTTGCTATCTCTCTCTCTCTTCCTCTGCAATCTCTGTTGCTCTCTGCTATCTCTTTTTTCTCTCTCCCCTAGCTCTCTCACTCTCCATGCTATCTTGTCTCGGGGCACTTCTGTCCAAAACACACACTGGCTCCCCTCTCAATACCCGGACACACAGAGACCAACAGACCACACAAACAAGCGAGCTCTCTCCTTACCGCTTCCTCTCTCGTTTCTCTCGTTCCTCCCTCTCGCTCCGTTTTCTCCTGCTCAAACACATACGTGTGACGTCGAATGCACACAGGAGGCGCGGAGAGGCGTTTTGCAATTACTATTGGATTTCTCCCCGCTTCATTCTGTGTTTCACGAAAGCAAGCTAAGCTGAAGCAGGGACCCAATTAGAGTTGGATTTGTATGTACTATTACAGAGAAGTCAGCTCAAAGGTCATTTGGGGAGTACGGCATTAGTCAGGTTCTGTGTAATGGAAACACATAGCGGGCCATTACTCTTGTCGCAACTATGGCCTGGTGTGATAGAGGATGATGGCGGATTGACCTGAACATCATCCATAACGCGGACGGTTACCGGGGTCGTGAATCGGATGGTTTATGTCCCTCAGTTTTCCTCTTTCTAATTTGTTAACCAGTCATGAGTTGTTTTGATGGTTCTCTAAGAATCAATGCAGCCGCTGTATAATTACGCCATCGTTTACTTGAATGGTTTTCGGGGAGAGGTGTCCTATGGCACCGTACATTACTGCGCGTGGATTCATTTGGATTGCCGCGTTTAGTGTCTCGCGCGTAAACGAACACAGCCCTTGTATAGTCATGCACCAGTTATGTTGTTTAACACCTGAAAAAAATTGTTGTTATTCACAACCTGTGTTGTTTTGACCTTGCAGCTCCCCCGCACCTGATAGAGAAACCCCAGGGCGTGCAGAAAGCCATTGACGACTCTCTGGTGTGGGAATGCAAAGCCACCGGGAAGCCTAAACCCTCCTATAGGTGGATGAAGAATGGAGAGAACCTGGAGCCCCTTGAGGTGAGCTCTTCTTACAGTGAAAATGAATGGTGGAGATGCTCAGAACCAGGGCTGGTTCAGGGGAAGGCAACAGAGCGTTAAGATAGAAGTACGTTGTGCCGAACAGACCTGATTCTCCTTTCACCACGGTAGCACCGGAACGACGCAGCTGATGCTTTTATGAACTTCAATAACTGTAATAAACACTGTACTGACAAAGCAGGGTTTTTCCCACTTGGCCTGTTTCCCAGTATACGGCTCCCTAACGCATTTGGTAGTAAAAAACAAAGAATTCTAAACACAATTTGATAGCACCTTTATTCCTACCGAGCAAGGATTAAAATTGTACATTTTCCCAGAACACCACTTGCTATATACTCCCAGGATTTAAATGATCCTGAAGATGTTTACTACAGTAGGCTCTCATTTGTTAAGAAACATGCACATCTTAGAGTGGCAAAATGTAAGAGGCTACGTAATCTTCTGGTAAAAACATAAAAATATGTTTTTGGAATGAAGCAGTAAAAACATCTCACATTGACACAAAGCCAATCCGCTACCACCAACAACAGCACTTGTTCAGCAGAGAGCCCCATGTTAGTTACCAGATAAATAAAAGTCAGAGGGATCAGAGCATTTCTGGTTGGGCGTTTAAGTCTAGTAAATAAGCTTGAAAATTGTTTGATTTGGTATAGAACCTAGAAATTGTGCTTCAAAGTATTCTTGCCGTTATCTTCAACCTCTCACATCATTTGTAGAGTGACTCTTTGCAAATACCAGACCATGTCATGCATGAAAAGCGTCTTCAAGTGGTTACACACCTCTCCAAAGTGGACTCTGTCATTCAAATGTAGTAGAATGACTTAAAGAATAAGGGTTGTTAATACAGTGCTTTTTCTTAGATATCCTAGCAATGCCTTTGGGGTATTAGAGTATCCCAACTTGCACTTGTTTGTTTTTTTTCTACAGATCTGCTTGCCTGCAAATTCACAATTGCAGGTTTATTGTTTTTTACTCAATTGCACAGTTATTCTTGTTTACACAAGCTTTATCTATTGCCCACATTGCTAGTTATAAAATATGATTTGTACGGTGTTGTGCTTTTATAAGGTACGGCAAAAGCCTTTACTTTTGTGTGCGTACTGATGAGGTGTGCGTACTGCTGAGTCAGGAGTATGTGTATGCGCGGCAAGTTTTCATTCCGTTTAGATCCATTCGGGTTAGAAAGGCATCTTGTAATTGTACATCAAACTGTGATCGTACAAGATGACACTGTATATGCCATTAGAAATGAGATGTTTGACTTTATGAATTTGGTAGATTGCGAACTTCTCACACGTCCTCTCTCCACTTCCTCACGCTTGTGTTAACCCTTAAATTCCATCACACCGCTCCAGAGCAGTAGCAACACCGCTCAAGTCCTTAACTTTCTAGTTAACTCCAATTATTTAAGTTACCAATCCAAAACGCTGTAGTTTTGATACTTTGTATGGCCTGTTTAGACTATGAAAACTGTAGCAAGTGCTATGTGCTTGTTTGCCTATGTTGCCAGAATGTCATGACGGGTCAAAACATCAACCAGGATCAGCGTTGGAATATCTGTTTCATATCAGTTGATCTTACCTCAAGCATTTAGAGACAGTTGGCTTTTGGTCACTGCCATCAATGAAATAATTCTTTTGTGAGATCATAATACAGTTTGACTCCAGAGAACTTGTTGGCTGACATTTTAGACATGTTCTGCCTGCAGAATAACAGTTGAAATCTACATGGCACTATAGCTACGTCTTAATGCAGACATATTTCAGCCTTTTGGTCATATGTTACTAGGTTTTCAGCACATGCATAAAATATTTTAGAGTAATCATTTTTATTTGATGACTTAATTAAGTCTGTCATCATTTCATTTCTGCTGAGCAGCCAAACAGCCAGTATCCAGACAGTGTAGTAGCAACTTAGCTAGTAGCTAGCAGCCTTATTCTCCAGCAGAGCTGTCTGATCATTTTAATTAGTACTCCAGTTCCTCAGGTAAGGCATTCATTTGAGTAGTTCAGTTGTTCGAATTTAAAAAGCCATACTTTCTACTGTCAATTGCTGTAGTAGAGCTCTGTGTCACAATGGATTGTGGTCATTGCAGTTAATTACCAGGTTTTGTGCCATGACTAGATTGAATATTTAGCTAATGAAACAGCAACTCCCTATGAAAGTACAAAGCCCAGCATCCCTTGCTCGTTCGTTCTGCTGTTCATCTTGTGATTATTGGATTTCTCTCAAGAGAAACGGCACGTTGAGCTCACAAGAAAACTGGACTGAAATGGAATCCATTTAGTTAATAGAAAAATAACAGGCCTTCCGTTTAATTGCGCAGCCTCTAATAATACTACAACCAGTAGACTCAAGGGAACACCTAAATACGTTAAAACATTTACCTATAAAATTAAATGAAAATAGGTCATAATATACTAGGTAGAGTTTGAGGCACTTTAATAGAGTGGATCCAATCAAAACGGCACCATTGTCACCATCTTACTCATGTAGATCTTTTAGCAAAAAGACAAGACTTAAAAATAGAAATCAGGTAACATGGAGACTCAGATGTAAATGGTATTTGGGTATATGAAACATGTTTATGTGCTTTCCGCAAACAACACAAACACTTTAAGACAACTTTATTCTGATTTATATCGCAATTGTTTATGGAAATAGTCATTTGCTCCAGATTCAACCGTTCCATGATTGACAACGACAAAGCAGGTTCGAGGACCTTTCCCACCATCAGTTGCCTGTCGCATTTTACTACTGTACAATGCGACACATTTGCTGAGTTCTTCAGAGATAAAATCTACACTATCCTAGAGAACATTATATCCTCCAATTCCCGTCTGGCTTCTTCCCCACTAACTCGTTGTCCTCATCCTCTAAGTGAATTTGCTCTGGTGTTACCTGCTTCTGTGTTAGAACTAATCTAAAAGATGAACGCTACAAGCAGCCCCCACGACCCTATTCCAACATCACTGTTCAAAACATGCTCAGTTGGTTCCTATACAATTTGTTCAACGAGTCCCCCCGCGCTGGGCAGGTGCCGTCACAGTTCAAGATTGCCCTAATCACCCCCTTGCAGAAGAAACGATCCCTTGACCTAGACCTCCTTTCAAACTGCAGATCTATTTTCAACCACTTCCATCTGAAGTCCTGGAGAAGTTGCAAGTGCAACTCAACTTCACTCACCATTCAGCTCAACCCACCTTAATGAGGCTCTTCACTCTGGCGTGGAAAAGGTTGCCCGTGTCCTGCTCATGGGCCTGATAGCTGCTTTCGGACCGGTAGATCACACCATTCCACTCAGCTTCCCTGCGAGGTTGAGGGACTGTCCAAAACTAGTTCATTCATTTTTTTAACTGGAAGCAAAATGTCACCATTGGTGATGCAAGATCATTGGCGCAACACCATGCCTTGTGGTGTCCCACAAGGATCTGTTATAAGACCTATTCTATTTATGCTCTATGTGCTCCCGCTTGGCTGGAGTTTCAACAGCAAAGGGTCAACTGCTGCTAGTTTACAGACGACATAAATTAAAAACACGTCTGATGCATCTGCACTGTCATCCCTGTCCCACTGTTTGGAAGAGGTGAAATCTGGGATACAGAACACGTTTCACTAAAGCAATACCAGCAAGACAGAGGCAGTGGCGCTTGGCACCCCCACAACAAATTACCAAATCCTGCCGCATCTGACCTGCCATAGACGACCACATCAGTCAGCATCGACCTGGGTGGGGAATTTGACCCTTGCTCTCTCTTTCCATGCCCAAATGAGTGTTTGTCAAAATGCCTGATGGACATCACTATTCTCTGACCCCGCTAACCACTGCTGATGCAGATATGCTATGTAATGCTTTTGTTTACGTCACAATCGATAATGGGTATGTAGTACTTTACCTGCCTGCAAAAGCAATCATTAAATTAGAGCTAATTTTTTAAACCAGCCTGCATGGATCCTGACAAAAAAAAATTATGCCAGCATCACCCCATCCTTGATGAAGTCCCCTGGCCTCTTGTCTCTCAAAGATAAAATAAAGAATTATCCTAGTCCTAAGACCCGCCTATCTGATCTACATTCCTCCTTATTCCATGTCCTGCCCTACTAACGTATACTAAAAGCATTTGTTCGCCTGGTTATTCTAAATGCCATGTTCAAGATAGGCTATGGAAATGGGAATTCCGGACCACATAGAAAGTTATGAAGTTAGTTTCTGAGGCTGTCTACAATCATAAGTACACGTTTCTTCAATTTCCTTTTCAGACTCTCTTTTCATATTCTCCTCAAATACTTAATTTGTAGAAAATTATTTTACGATCATCAAGGTAAACATAAATGTGAATACAATATTTGAAGCTATTTTATGGCCTCAACACAACATTACATACCAGTATCATTAAATACATTGAGCGCAAAATAGTTTACAACGTGTCAGATTAGAAATGTACAGAGGTACTTTGCAAAGATGTTTTAAGCATTGCATAGTGTGTTGTTACTTAATCAAGTGTTGAGTAATGCCCTGCCAAAAAAGAAAATGTTGAAAACATTATTTGCTTTAGATACTTTCCCTTTTTGGGCAGCTAATAGCCCAGTGGTCTAGATACCCAATCACAAAAATCTTGCAGGTTTGGATTCTTGACCTGACAAGCGGAAAATATGTTTTTGTGTGCTTGAGCAAGGACAAGAACATCTCCTAAATTACTTGTGTCATTTACTCTCTTCTAAACAATATAACAGTGTTTTAAATCACATCTAGTTCAGAATTAGATCACTTCGTCTGGAGTATACTGTGTTGAACATTGATTTATGTATCAGATCATTTGTCTCCTTTTGGCAGACAGTTTCTGTGGATTGAGCCAAGTGACTGGCCTCACAGCAAATACTGCAAGACCTTACTGCCTCTAACTATGAATATATTTAATATAAATGTGGGAATCTTAACCTTTGAAATTATAACCAAAATTATCTTGACCGGGCTGCATCTTCCTCCATTTTATAGCTTGATCTACCCTTAATTATCTCAGCTATACGTGTGCCATTATCAATTTGAGTAACACACAGTCGATCCTATTTGTTAATGGTGTTTTACTAGAATTGTTTTGCATCCGACAATGAAACATCGGTGCCGCAAATTCGGGGCGTGCTCCCTTTAGATTAGGACCCCCTGTTCTACTGTAGCCAGACCCTAACAAACACCCTGAATACCGTGTATCCAAGATCTGTGCTGTAGATAGGTACCTCACAGCCTACCAATAATGAGAACAATAATGGTAGCTGAACATTGCCTAGACGCTGTACAGTAGACTGCCACCGAAAGGTTATTTGCTCTGCTCATATTAATGGCAATAAAAGTACAGTGCTCTGAGAGAAGAATCCATTATGGCTTTGTGGAAATAGGATTCAATATCCCTGAATGGGAGCGTGTCAGGTCCCTGTGTCGCGTATCGTGGCCAGGTTATTTGCTGGAGATTGATGGTGAGCACTCAGGCACAGCTTGGACGTAATAAATAAACAGACTTTATGTAGATTTTCTTCATTACATGGAAATGGTCACAAACAAAACAGAAGGTGTCGATCAATTCCTCAATGTTATATGTGTAGTAGACATGAGAGACACAGGCCTGTTTTAGTGTTACCAGGGGCACCGCTCCAAAGACTAGCAGCAGGGATAGGTCCTCTTTCTTTTTTTTCTGATTTGGGTTGCCTTCAGCCATGCATAATTAACAATCTGTCTAGTCATTGCATCGCATTAAGTACACAATGTCTGTTGAAATGGTTTGTTTTAGTATACTCAGTTCATATAGGAAAGAACTGAATTAAGTAACAAAGTTGGGTCCATCTGTTTGTCCCCAGGAACAAGCGATGCCTCTCATAAGTTGTTTTTACCCGTTTTTGCCGTCAGCATTTTTATGCCCACACATTGTTTGACGGCACCGTATTTGGGGACCATCGGTTGTCGAGGAACTCCTGTTGTATCCGTGATGAAAGGTTAGACACATTGACAGTATTAATTATCACAGAGTAGGATTTCTTTCATATGGACATAATAAATAGGAAGATTAGTAATGCATTCGATAAATTGATTAATCAAACAGACGAGTTCCGTTGTTTCAAATGTCAACATCAACCAGTGCAGCCTCATCCATCTAATAACTAAAGGTCAGGGATGGAAGGGGCTCAGGAGAGGGGAGGGGACGCCATTAGTTGTCAGGGAAGGAAGGGGCTCAGGAGAGGGGAGGGGACGCCATTAGTTGTCAGGGAAGGAAGGGGCTCAGGAGAGGGGAGGACATGCTATTTGTTGTGATTCATTACACTAAATCAGCGGGGAACTTTTTCTGCTCTCCCTGCTCATTTTGACATTTGAGCCGACTGCGCCGGGCTTATGATATTACCCTCGTTTTATTCCTCCTCAAGTCTGTAGCTGAGGCGCCCTGCGTAACACAGTTGGGTTTTAATAGTTCTGACGCTGGGGATAATTGCCCATACCTGCTGAAATGGTCGATGAGTAAGCATCCCAATGAACGGGGCGTGAAGCAGAAACGGAGCGACGGTCGGTCGTGACGGCGGACGAGTCGTGACGGCTTGTTGTTTATTCTCTCCCCGTACATCAGATGAAGGGACCCGGTCCCGTTGGCAGTGACATGGCCGATCATTTCCGTTCAGCATGAGGTTTGCAGATGCCCCCCCCCCCAACTCCCCTCCATGAAAAACCGCTGACTCACCGGGAACGTCATCCTTAATTAATGGCGCGCCGTAAACGCGGCCCTTTTCCGAACGCGCCGGCTGATACGAGCCACCCGTGGTGGTTCTACCCTTGCCAGCAGGCCCCTGTTCGCCCCCGGCGCGTCCGGCAAGTGTCGAGCCGCCGAGCCTCCTGGAAATTCACAACGCCACCCGCTCAGGCGTCGGATTAGCCACTGATGTTTCAATGAGGACGGCTCCCCTTTTCATGTGACAGCACCTTAATCCCGTCAGACTGGAGTCGCGGCCTCGCCAAGTCGGAGCCTGGGAGAGCCGACACCCAATGGAAATGTGCTCTAATGGCATTACGGTTGAGCCAGTGGAAAGCAGCCGAGATCAAGGGAAGCAGGGAGCAGGCAGCGCTCTTTAGACATGTCACCGAAAAAGTTCCGCAAAGCCCCGCTCTTAGAGGCGTCTGACGTTTTTTAATACATATTCATATTAGACTTCTGACATGTAAACACACCGTGCCTCGACGTGGAACGTTTGAGCGCGTCAAGCCTAGGCTATTCCAGGCTATTCGGCCTGTTTATTCGCAGCGGTCCGTCGGCCGCGAGGGAGGTATGTCTTCCACATCCACGGCAGGCGTCTGCTGTTCCACGTCGGCTGGGTACGGTGTGACCGGCGCTGTAGATGACAGCGCACGGTATTTAGTATGTAGAGGGGCATGCCTATCAGGAAACCAATTTTCACAATGCAGTGCGGCTCCGATGTTAAGGTATCGCTGATCCTCACACCCAGCCCCAGTGCTGAAGGGGAAACGGGGCCTGTGGTGAGGGCCGGGATATAAATAGGGCCCGCTTTTATTTCACTCTCATAAACATGCAGATTGATTAGGGTCATTTTCTGCTAGCCTGCCTCCCTCCACCCAACTCTTTCCCTCCATTAGCGATGAGAAACCCAGATTTATAGCCGTGTCCGTCGCCGGCGCGCTATAATTCACCGGCGTGCCGGCCGGCCGCATGTTTTTATGCAAATGAGCGCCGGGGAAAGAAGGTGTATCAGGTGTGCCTGTCTGTCCCTCGGTTCACAGGAGCGCGTGCAGGTCGCCAACGGGGCCCTGTCAATCACCCGGCTGACGCTGTCCGATATCGGGATGTACCAGTGTGTGGCGGGGAACAAACACGGGGAGGTCTACTCCAACGCTGAGCTCAGAGTCATAGGTAAGGCAAATGTGTAACCCCCCCCCCCCCCC
>JACXGK010000103.1:31606-68037 GCA_016801125.1 Novumbra hubbsi | reverse complement strand
GTCGCCATTGATTGGAATTAGATCCTACACAGCCAAAGTGCCCGGGTTAAATTGAACGTGGAGGAGGTAAAAATTGCATTGACAGTCGCTGGCAGAGATACACTAATTGAAGTGCTTTATAAAAGCAAAGGGAGGATCCGGGAGAGAAAAGGAGATTATCATGATAGAACTAGTTTGAGCTGAAAAACGGACGTGACATTTTCTCTTTGTTTTTCTTAGAAGAGAAATGGATTCCCTGTTAATTACAGAGTGCAGTGTAGCGCTCTCCATCCTTCCCTCGACGTATCTGCTCACCAGTACAGACGCCGCACACGCCCACTCTGAAATACACGGCTGTTTTGCCGGGCCTAATTAAAACGTTTAGGGGTTACAGGGATAACACTCCATTTCATAATTGTTTTTGTTTTGTTTTGGGTGTCACTGCCTTTGAATAGTTATCTAGCGTTGCGCAATCTCCGACTTCAGCCAATAACAGCGGCCATAGCTCTATCCGTGATAATTACTGTCCAGGCCCTCCGAAATGGAACTGTCTCGTTTCGTCGGTCTATATGTTGTTTTCGTTTTCCTGACAACGTGACCTTACCGGAAAGTAATTTGATCCCTGAGATTTTCCAAGTTCAGGTCAGGTGTTGAGACTAAAGTCATGCCCTTTCGGCTCATGTAATAAATGTCGAAAGATAGGTATAAGGAAGTAAAAGTGCAGTGAAGTTTTTAGCATGTGTGTCCTGTCTCAGCTGTTGCCCCAGATTTCTCCCAGAACCAGTTGAGGATCCACAGCATGGTGAAGGAAGGGGGAGATGTGCTGATAGAGTGCCAGCCCAAGATGTCCCCCTGGGGGGTGATCTCCTGGAGGAAGGGCAGCGAGGCTCTGCGAGAGACCAACAGGTAAACTTACACAAACAAACTTAGATTTACTGCAATGGGGGTGGATGAAGTCACTGGGGAAGCCAACCGGGAAAAACATGTTGTGAAATTGTGGTGTTTGCTGTATATGTCATCACTCTAGGAGTATACGACAGTCACACAGGTTCATCACAAAACCTGAGAGAAAATGTGCATGGACAAGAAAAGAAACCATGTTGAATGTAACATGTAACATAACTTATGCAGCATGGCTGAGCAATTTAATTTATCAGATTTTTGGATACTGAACAACTAGGCTTAGTGATTTAAAATGAGGTAAAGTTGCTACCGAACAACAAGGCCTATTGGTTTCAAACTACATGAAGTTACTAGAAGTCAGAAGGAAAAACATACAATTGCCTCCACTACTTTAGTAACATTTCAATCTCTACATTTTATCCTAATTTAATCACAAACCTGTGTACTATAATACAGGAACAAATCAGAAAAAAAAAGAAAAAAGTAGCTACGAAAATATCTTTGTAAATCAGCAAGTATGTAAAAATAAGTTTGGGTGTTGTAGGCTATTGAAACCCACAAGAACGGTAATGAACAAATGACCAAGATAAAAATCCACGTCAGGGGTTTACTACTAAATATACATTACCGATCAAACAAGTAAAAAAAGGGAAACCACACAGCAATGTAAAACACTGTACACAACCATGTGAAATAATGTATTAAATGATGTAAAATAATAATTTAAGCACATTCAGTGTGTGTGCACAGGCGTGTTCATCTGGGTTAGCGACCTGTGCATTAAATGTGCCCTCCTCAAGCAGAGTGGGTGTAGGTGGTCTGGTTTACAGCTGGCTGACAGCTGGGGTTTCTGAGCCTGTCATTATGTTCATCGTCTGGCTGTGGTATAAAGGGACCTTGGTAATATCTTGTGCCTTGTGGGTCCAGCCCCAGTGACGGGCGTGGCCGACTTTACCACACAACAGTTTGGGATGCTCTCTATGACGCAGCATTAGTACGTTGACAGGACCCATGGTGGCGCGCTGATTGTCCTTGGTCGCCTTGGGGAGCGGTGTCGGCGTTTCGCCCTCTTGACAACGTTGGTGGTATTTACGGTCCCTGACAAGCCTTCAGCTTTGTGGACGTCAAGGAGCTTAAAGCTGCTGACTGGGTTGCAGCCTTGTTGATGTGGATTGCGTCGTGTTTCCTGCTCCACTGTCAAAAGCCAACAATCATCTCCTTGGTTGTGCTGACTGTGAGGGAGTGGTTGTCGTCATGGCATCACCATGTCAGTCTGCTTACCTCCTTCCTACAGGCTGACTCATCGCTGTTGGCTATCAGACCTACGACCACGGGTGATGTCCGTAGACTTGATGGACTCTGCGTCGTTCAAAGCCACGCGTGTGGGTGAACAGAGAGTATCACTCATCCTCCTCCTGGTTCAATGAGACCAAAGGCCTTCAGCCCCTAGCTCTCAGCCCCCTGGGCCTATTCTCTGATTTATCAGGAGTTTGTGTCATTCAGAGCCACACAGTGGGTAAACTGGGAGTAGAGCAGACTGAGGACACAGCCCTGGGGGGCCTCGGTGCGTTAGAGTTACTAAGAGTTAGTGAGGAGGAGGAGGTGTCATTGCCAATTCTCATAGCTTGAAGTCTGACAGTTGAAAAGTCCAGTAGTTAGTCTCACAGGCCCAGTGCTTTGATTTGTTTTATTGTAACAATAGGTAATGCTGAACTAAAAGGGGTCAGTTTAGATTTGAGTTGAGTAATATAAAAGTTTGTTTGAACAAGAGATAAATGCATTGAATTAAACCGACTCTGACAGTATGTCCTGATGTTTTTTTTCTGCGCTATGCTGCATTTCCACTGGTGTAGAATATTGTACTGTCCAGATGCAGACTGTATAATATTACAGTGTTTGGTAAATGTTAATTGGCTCAGTGTGGTTTATGTCATGTCGACAGCCTTTTAACGACATAGAACATATCTACAGTACAGTGTCGGTAGCGGCAACTCAAAACCTTTCAGGCAGTTAACAAAAGTAGCAAAATTTCCAGACAAGATCATTCTGCTTTGGCATAGATTATTAGTTTAATATTATTTCCCAGACAACTATAAACATTGCATGTTAATGTCCTGCCTTTTGTGAATCCTTTACCTACTAATCATGGTAAGTAAAACATGGTATTAGCAAACAATAGCATGCTTTTTTAGGGAACATCTGCCCCCAGGATGTAGGCTGGCGGTCTGTGTAAATGTTGATTTGGATTATTTGATTGACAGATGTGGTTGCATAGTGATGGACGTTAGTCACACCTCCGACACAGCATTTCTTTACAGCCCAAGAAGATGGAGTCACTGAGAAACTCCAGAGAAGGTCTTTTCTGTATTTGAAAAGCCAAATTGTGTCCTTACATATATACAAGTATGTCGTGACCAAAGATCATCTGAGGCGCCACAGACCGTATGTCTGAAAATGGTACTAGAGTGAACTGAATGATACGTTTTTAATCTGGTTCCGGCAAAAGTATCATTATGCCTGATGAAGGTCTTTGAACCATTGTATTAAAATGATAACCTTTGCAAGAAGAGGCTGTGTGCAGTCACTCTGTTTCCAACTGAATTCCTTTTTGTGATTAGCTCCTTTTAAATAGGAGCACTTGAAATCAGACTTCGAAAGCACTTAAAGGTAAAATACAAGACATTATAATTGAATATCTGTTTGTTTGTCTAATAAAAACAGAGTTGCTACAGATGGTGGACTAGTTTGCCTACATCCAACAAACACTGTCAGCTCTACAGTGAAATAAATTGAAACATATTAAGGTTTTTTGTTATTTATTTTCCAATGAATCATTACTTTATAGTACATTTTAGCATGTTTAGCATTAAATGATTAATAATAATTTATGTCATGAAGAGTTTGAATGAGTGTTTGTAAAAAATGCAAAGGGTGAATAGCCTTATTAAGTCGTAATGTATGTAATCTCCTATTAATACACAAGATTTGTTGTTGTTGTATGTAATTCATTTCAGCCCATGCTGTGCAAACTGAGTAAATCTCACACAAACATAGATGGGTCCACTGTATTCTGCAGCTTCCAAGTTTTGTGTGGATGTAAGGGTTTAGTAGTCTATTATTTATGGATCTTTCTACGGGGCATAGCAAATATAGGCCAAAACTGCTGCAAGGCTGTCAGCTTAAGAGGTTAAGGTTAGAGTTACGGTTAAGTTAGGGGTTAGGGAAAATAGAATATCGAATGGGAACAACTTTACAGAGATTCCTTTAATGTGTGTGTGTGTTTGTGTGATGCGTACATTTAAAATATTTTGAAAACCAAAGTTATTCTCTTTTTACCCCAGTCCCTCTTTTTCACTTGCTAAAATGTTCTGACTTCAATAAGCACACAGTATTTTTTACCAATCCAAGACAAGGCGACCTTCATTAACATTTGCAACCTCCGTTTTCTCAAGCCCATAGCACTCTGCACCATGTAGTCCACGAACATAGCTAAAATAGGAAATGGATGATTTTAGCTAGCCACCAAACAACAAGACCATGTCAATGAAGTTTAAAATGTTTTCGGTACATGTTTTGAGTTTAATGCGTTGTCACTGGTTGAAAGCAACATGCTATCTCGCTCCCCTTAAGGTTTTTTGAGAAAGGACTACTCACATTTGAGCCCAGGTCAATGCTAATTGGCTAATTATATATATCTTTTTTTTATTATTATTTTTAGCCAGGCACACCAAATTTCAGTCAATCAACAGGAACAGGAATAGGTCATTCTGCTTTTGGTCACAAATAACCTTTTACGTGTCCTACACACACTCTGAGAGGGGCAATGTTCCCTTCCTTCTTCTCTGATTGAGAAAAAAATTAAGACAAAATAAATGTATTAGTTTATTGGTCAGGCTTCCATTTGTTTCCATAAAACCACAAGACTGGTTTAATATCAGATTTTGCTTTGTGTTAGCGGGTTCATTTCCTTAGCAATGGGTTTACTGTAGCATTTGCTCAGGTATGCCCTGGAGGTTCTTGCAGTATTGACAATGAACAAATGCCAGACACTGGCAATGATTACTGTATATTTACCTGGTTAGGCTCTATAACTTCTATTTCTCTGGTCATATTGATTCCATTCTTCAACGTTCCAGAATCCCTCCTTGACTGTTAAAGTGCCAGTGCAATTTTATTTTGTTTTATAAAACGTATATTTACATGAACTTGAAATAATATGTAGACATTTTGAAAAATAACGATAATGCCCTTTTTCGTTTGATTTCACCGGGCAAGTCCAGCTGGTTACAGCTTGTTTTCCTCTCCACTCAGAGAACACTCCAAGACAACATCTAAATTATTGCTTGAGAAATGACTCATCGCTGACAAAGCTGTTTCCTTGTCTGCCGGACCCCTTTAATTGAAAACATTCCCCGTAAGGTAAAATAAATTTGGATCCGGGTAGAGTTGATATTGAGATAGAAGCAGGTTATTATTCTGTCCGACCTTTGACATTATATCTCTAGCTTTAGGTTAAAAGTGCAGCGGTATTATGTTGGTCGGTTTGCCTACGTTCATCAGACAGAGACTGCAAGCCCGTGTGGAGGTTCCAACTCATCTCCCCACCACATGACCCCTGCTGTAATTCACAGTGTAGATATCAGCACAAACAAACCAGCGTGAGGACTGAAGGTATAATTGGTTTGGCTGGTATCTAGGGGTGTCCTGACACGGCCCTCGCTGCGCGGAGGCTGGGTGCTAATCAAGCACTTTTCGTCCTCCACAGGGTGGAGTGGGGGTGGGGGGTGGAGTGGGGGGTGCACGTGGGCGTGGGCGACCTTAACCGTCATTGCCAGCTGACACTGGTTTGTCTGGCGCCTTTTACGGGCTGGGAGATTTACGCCGGCCTCCCGCCGATGGCCTCGCCGCGGAAACGCAGCGGCGGCGGCGTCCTCCGCGCGCTGCCCGACGCACCTCCGCCGGGAGTGGGGTTTGGCGACGTCGAGGACTCGATCAGTCAGACAGGCCCGATCCGGACAGAGGTCACCCACATCCACTGCTCCGGCGGCACGCCTCAGACAGCCCTGTGGGCTCGGTGTCCGGGACGTCTCGTCACGGTTTACATATACACAAAACAGCGTCGTTGCCTGTCAAACAAAGTGACCTCCCATTTGCATCGTGGTTACGCCGTCGATGCCCTTCGGTTGCCCTGCACGCCTACCGAGGCGACGCCTTAGTCGTCATAAACGCAAGCCTATCGTGATAATGCGCCGTTCACAGGGGGAAGTGCATCACGACGTCTCTCGAAAGGCATTCCTGAGGCTCCCTGGGCCTTTTTTCAACTTGATAAGTAAATTGCCGGGCTTTCACTTTGTTGATGGTATTCAGCGACGGCCACCTGGTGTTTCTTTGACTCGGAGGTAATTAACAAACAAAAAAAAGAAAACGGGAAGATTACAGTTTGCTTGCGTCTGCCAGGTTGTATAGTGCCGGATGACAGGTTGTCAGGGTGCTGGATTACATTGTCAATAGGTGGAACTCTGCCAAGTCACTTTTCGCAGGACTGATCGTATGTGTGAGGCGTCGAATGTGCTGAGTCTCTCTCTCTGTTCTTCATCAGGTCCTCTCTCTATCTCAACCCTTCACCGCATGTATTCTCTCTCTCTCTTCATCGCTTCCTCTCAGACGGGTGCGAAACACACAGACCAACTCGCGAGTACAGCACGCAAACACGACGGCCCTTCTACCCACATTCCGCGCACGAGCCCAGGCTTGGAACCAGCTCCGCTCCCCAACCGTCGTTGCCTTTTGAAACCGCACCAGTCCGTTCTCATGGGAATTGTTACCTGTTGTTGGGCTTTTGAACCCATCGCCTACGTCGAAAATGACTGCAACCAGCAGACAAAACGCGACGATCGCCACTGTGATGCAGCGGTAGTTACACAACACCCTAATATTGACTGAAACTCTGCAAACCTTTTCCGAACGGGAGGACGACGCTGTGCCTTCCTGCGAGACCGTTCCAACTGGTCCCAATCACCAATCACAGGCATTGTTGTACAGAGACCAGGTACGCGGGGAACGCGGTGGTACACCTGCCCAGTGGCCTACATAATCAGAATTAGGTGTGGTGGGGGGGGGGGCTTGTTGTTGTGAACCCTCCTTGTTCGAGATGAATTGCCTTAATTGCGTTAGCACTCCACCGTGGCTGCGGGAGGAAGGGGAGATGGTGTCACCGGCTGGGTAATCCATCTTCATAGCAGCAGCCCCTTTTTTTTCAGCGGGAGACCGTTGTGTGGGTGTGGGGGGGGGCGGCGTCTGTGGGGGTGCCTTATCTTTCCCAGACAACCCTGCAGGGACCAGGTTTAGATTACATCAGCTGAAACAAAGCAGCCGAGAACTCGGGTCTCTCTGATGAGTGTCTAAGTGGGCCGTGTCAGGCGACGGACTAGGGCCTGAAAAGACGCCATTTCAATATGTCACCGCTGTATTGGAGAAGGGAGCGGAAAGGTACTGTGCTGCCAAACACGACCCCCCCCCCCCCCATGAAACACCCCCGCCCCACTCACACACCCTTCCTTACCAGACCGTCTCCCTACGAGGGTCTGGTGGTCGTAAAAAATCTGTTTGTACTTTCCCCGCGATATCTCGTCTCTGTGAATTCGAGCCAGTCTTTCAAAGAGCTGTTTGGAGTTATCTTATGCGACAGCAGCACTCATACGAGTATTGAAAAATGCTTTTTAGTCCTTTGATATAGTTGCATGGCTTTAGATGGAAGTCATAAGCTGAGATCTGAGTGGATACTTGTGATCTCTTGGCGGTAAATACACTGCAGAAGTTTTGTTTTGTCCCTGTGGTGAGATATGCGTTGTGGCTGTATATTCATGTTGCCATTAAATATTGAAGGAGGAGAGACAAGTGGAATTGGTTAGTGCCAATTTCGAATAACGTATGGCTGGTTTATTAAATAAAAGCCACGGGGTGTGTTCTTGTTAACGCTAAAGGTAATCAAGAAATTATGTTAGGTGTGTACACCCTCTATTCATGTAATACAAATTAACAATAGCAAACAACAAGAAATCCGGAAGTACCAGTAGTTTGTAATACATTGGCTTCTGCAGAAATGACTATGTCAACGAGTAATGAGTGATGTAGCCTATTAAGCTAACTTTCGGAAAATGTCACGCTGGGAGGACCGTCTTTTATAAATTACTCACTCAAATCTATTATTGTAACATTGACCTTTATTACGTGTTGCCTCCGGGCTTTTAAATGAAAAGGAAGTTGTAATTATTCTGGCTACCTACTGTATAAGTTGCTTTTTTCACATGAAATAAGTGCATTGTTATTAGACTTTCAGAGGACTTGGTCTGATATTCTGCGGTTTCTTTCCGCTCTCTCGCGGTCCCTTAATTGATGACTGTCATGCACTGAATGCCTGGCCAGACATCACAATGGCTCTGTCTGCTCTGGAATATTCTCCCTGCTTCCTCATAGAGTGGATAATGGGTTGAGTGGTAGAAATAAGGAACAGCATGGCTTCTCAGGCAGGATGTTCAGTGTTGACTGTGTAGAGGTGCTGTTAGCGGGGAAAACCAAAGGATTTTTGTCTGTGACGCTGGGGAGGTACTTAGCCTGCTGATATGAAGAGTAGAAGAGAGACAGTTCCACTCCCAGACACATCGGCGGAAGGCTCTGCCTGGTTTCGCCTTTTGGCCAGATAGTGGAGACAAGGAATGAAACACACCGATATGAACACCAGTCAAAACACATGTAAATCAACCAGGAGTGTCTTATACAATAATAATGGTTAAAACAACTGAGAGATGCTTTCATCGAAGCAAAGATGAAGAACCTAGTCACCAATGTTTCACCCACATTTCCAATTAGATGTTTTATTCACAGAGTAAAGAGAGTGTGTGTGCGCGTGGATGTGTGTGTGTGTGCGAGTGTTTGTGTGTTCGTGTGTTTGAAATCGACCGCAGAAAAGGCCCAAAGTCTCTAGACCAATACACAATATCCCCACAATAAATAAATCAATTCAGCTCAAAGGATAATCCAAAATAATAAACAGTGTGTTCAAATACACACTCCCTTTACACAAATGTCACACAACAGCGCATTCATTAATAGATCAACACAGCACTAAACACAACAAGGAAACGCTGTAATGTAGGGTGATGTAAAGCACTATGTATAGCGAGTGAGAGAGAGAGAGACACGGGGAGTGTGGGAGAGAGATATTGAGACAGAGAGGGGGAGAGAGTGAGTAAGAGATCAACAGACCGAGAGATTGTAGAGAGAAAAAGTCACACAGAGAGAGATAACGAGACACAGAGAGCCATAGTAGCCAACACAGATGTTCAGTTGACAGTGTCTGTTTGACAAACACCTTCACAATAATGTTGCTATATTAACGCATTAGATCAAAGTGAATCAAACGGTCATAACAGGTCCTAAAAACGTCATGAGTAGAGCTTTACTAAGTTCCCCAATATTTAAATCTATTCTTTGACAGATCAAACCTCACTGCAGGAGAGGAGAAGACTGGTCATTTCTCCAGTAAAGTAACTTGAATGGACTTTTCAGCAGGCTGCCCGACAAATAGCCAATAAAAATGCAACCATTTCAGCATGCGCTTGAAAATCTGACGTAATGGTAGCCAACTTGTGGGGCTTCACACAGGATATTTCATGACTCTAAGTTTGATTGTCACGCATCCCTACTCTGAAACGACAGGCAAGCTGCGTTTATTTCCTTGTTTGCAATCAGAACCAGGGCCTCAGCCAGGCCCGTGCGCATAATTTGGCCCCAACCGCTCACCTGCATTGAGAGCGACAGGGGCGGGAGGGGGACTTCTCCAGGACTAGCCGTTCTTATGACCCATTGCTATCCATTCCTGCAAAGTAATAGGAAATGGAGATGGCTCTCATAAATGAAGCGTCGTCCGCCCGAGTCAACTACATCCACAGACCCCGTCTGCAATGAATCAATGTCAGGCACAAAACCGAAAGTGGAAGAAGTACTAGCGCAGTTTTATTTCGCATCCACTTAGGACGCCTGCGATGCACCCACCTAGACTGACTTGAGTATCAGCTACTCGGCCGTCAGTCGTTACCCGGGCGCGATTGAGGTGTCACGCTTTGATGTTTCCAAAGATCAACCAGGCCTTCGTCCAACCTTCCCCCGGGGCTACATTGTGTAATCCCCAAAAGAAGCGGCGCCGCGTTAAACCTGGGTGAGTTATTACTAAAACCGGGGATCAACGGGTTCTGAGTGTGAGGCCCGCTGGTTTTGTGTCCTTCCTCTTTAAGAGGCGACCACACTTGCTCTTTAAGAGGCTTATCAGGAACAGTGTCCGTCGCGTTCAAAAGTCACGTCAGATCTCCACTCGTCACGTCTCAGATTTTCTCATCTGATTCTAACTGCACATCCGCCTGGATGGGAAGGGAATCAGGACGCTGTGTCCAGAGCGTTGGGAGGTTCTGCAACGAAACCAACGTGTCTCCTTACCGCACCTTGAGGGGAGGACCTGATAGGCCGCGTGGGCGGGTAGCTGACACCGCTCGTGCCCGTTAGCTGTGGCTTCAGATGTGCAGTCTGGTGTTGGCAGGGCCGGGAATGTCACATGAAGGAGAACTGTCCTCCCGCCTTCTGACAGGAGCAGACCGAGGAGAGCTTCGCCGGCTGCCCCCACACGGGAGGCGCGCGCACAAGTGCTGTCTTGGTTCTGGTTGAATTACGCCGTGGCTTTTGTCGTCGCCTCTGAAACGGCTGCCGACGGGCCGAGATTAACACACCTGCAAGGTGTGCGTAGGATAGGAGATTCAGTATAATCAATAGGATATGCGTCAAATTGACAACCAGCGGATTGCTTATTACAATGACTTGAAAACAGGGTACATGTGCATCGTACTTTCTCTGCGTTTTTAGTCTGCTGGACTACGGTATGCTTCAAATGCGTTGGCCCGTCCATTATTAGATGTGTTCACTGTATGTCAATAAACTATATAGAGGGCCCCTAAGTGCAGCTACTTAATTGCAGCTGGGAGTTCAGGTCCAGGAGTCTCATATACGGCGGTGCAGTGTTCAGCGTGCATTGTCAGGATGCTGGCCAAAGGCAAATCGTCTCATCGCGCTCCAGCAACTTCATTGTGGTTGGTCGGGTGCCTGTAAATAACTTTGAGGTTGTTTGCCTGGGAATGTGTTCTCCTCCAAGCGATCATTTACTAGCAAATACTTTGACCAGGCAGTGTCATAAGGAGCAGAACAGCTTGTTCCAGAATCTATCAGGCCACAGAAGCGGTTGGAGTTGTTGCGATTAGGCAAGGTCATATTCATCAACAAGAAACCGCGACAGTTGGGCCGATTTTATATAGAATGATGCGGAATAAATGTTAAACCTTTGTAATCATTCACATTTGAATGCAGGTTTTTTTGTTGTTGTCAGAAATGTACAATCCTATTATATTCAGTCCTGTTATGATGCCTAAGGTGCTATGATCATTATAAGATCTTGGACAGGGTTCCTTAGCCTTTTTATCCAAAAGGCCCGCATTCCTGAAAGAAAATATTCAAGGACCTCTAATAGACAGATACACATTTCATTTTTTTCTTTCGCTAAAAGCAGAACAAAATCACTATTCATTTTGCTTATTAAAATGCCATTGCTTGTTGCCAGTGCTGTAAGTGTACATCGTTTGATTATACATTCTGTTAATAAGAAATAAATAATTTGGCTTCTTAAAAAAAAAAGAATAAAAACATTTTGAATAAATACAGACTCTTAATTGCTAAATCTGCTTGCTTAGTGTGAGGACTGCTCATCGTGGAAAATAATGTAGTCAATGGTTGGAGAGGTTTTTGGCAGTCACATATTTGGAAGAACAAAAAGGAAATATTTCGCGCCAAACTAGGAGCGTCTGCCAGAAACAACATTAGCTATCGCCTCGCAACTCTCACCAGACCGTTTCATTTCTCAGCCCAGCGTTGCATACCTGCATGTAGTTTCCAAGGCTGTCTATTCATTCAGCATGTCTTATTATTATTTCATCCAAGAGCAAGAATTTCATGTTGTAAAAATGCAGGTATGCAACGCTGGGCTGAGAAATGAAACGGTCTGGTGAGAGTTGCGAGGCGATAGCTAATGTTGTTTCTGGCAGACGCTCCTAGTTTGGCGCGAAATATTTCCTTTTTGTTCTTCCAAATATGTCCCAACGTAAAACCAATGTCACCTTATGATAGTACAGTTTCAGAGTTGGAAAACAATGTCTAACTGAACAAAATGTCAATGTAGCATTTGTAATTCAGTATGATGAGAGAATTGGTCAGGGGTTTGAATACTTTAGCATTGACTGTATTGACGGTGCTATGTGGATTATTTATTTAGTGTAATAGCTTTGTCGAATAGTTGTGTTTTTCCATCATGACGGTTCCTTGTCATCTCAAGGCCCCCCTTGGAAGCTCTCTGAGGCCCTCTTGTGCAGACATTAATTCAGCATTTATCCAACTCACCAGTGCAGCCGGTACTTTATGAGTAGAGCAGAGACAATGCCTAGAGAATGATCCCAAGGGCGGAAACTAAACATCCTGACAAAGATCCGCATCAACTCGTAATTAAAAAATCTTTTACTTATTTGCTGAAATGACGTATTGATGAGTGTATACATAAACATGTCTACTCACTCAAGTTAGAATAGGAACCTTCAATGATCAAGCTTTGTTCTGGTCATTTGCACCATAAGTTCGTTTTAGTTTGTTTATTTGCAACAGAAAAGACAAAAGAAGAGTGGAAATGTTAAGAAGAGAAGTGTGAGACAACCGGTGCAGGAAATAAAATTTGATAATAACAAAATGTGCCTGTGAGGAAAACCTGTGGGAGTTTGACCCCCCGTCCCCCGCCAAAAGTTGAATAAATAATACACAAGATGTCTGTCGAATCTGCAGTTTACGGAACGAGCCACATCAACAGTTCTGTATCTGGTTAGCTGAACTCTCACTTCCTTTCTTGTAAGAGTTGTAAAACAAGCTCAAGCGAGCAGAGTCAATCGACTTAACCCAAATAAATTTCCACCTGGAGCAAAAGTGAATGTAAAGATGTTTTCTGAGATTAGGTCAGAACCCTCTTCGCCTGTCCACGTCTCATGTTCTTCTTTATGGGATTATTTTTATCTGGGAGAGACTTCTGCTGATATCATTTTTCAAAGAGAGAATCCGCCAGCACAGCACAAGTAATCCATCTTGGTTCCTCTGACAATTTCTTTAGAACACGCGTGTGTGTGTGTGCTCTTTATTCCTGAAGGATGCCTCAGACTACGCGTGAGGAGGAGATGAATATCGGTGCGAGGGAATACATTTTGAGAGCAATTTGTGATTAGAGGATGGATGCTGTAGCAGTACATCTACATGGCCCTCTGTGGACTGGGCAGATAAACACTCCTTTCCGTCCAATGCAATTACCAACATAATCCCACCCTCTACTCCAGTTCCACAGCAGGGAATTAAGACAATCTTAATCAGGAGCTTTGATTAAGACGGCTACCTGTAACGAGCGGTGCATCCAGAGCGTGGCATTTAATACGTACGCATACATTAGCGTGGGAGCCCTCTGAGTACATAGCGGTTTTGTCCGAGTGTTTCTTGTTCAGATTATATTGGTCGTGTTATTATGATGAGGGTTCTGATAAGGAGTAAACACTTTCTATAATTCCCCGGGACCGCGTCAGCTGTGGAAGGAAGATTTGTTTTCCTTTTTTTTGGTTTGTCGTTATAACGCGTGCTTCATAAACACAGATTATAAATGCGGGGTCGCTACTTTTGGACAGGTTCGGCTGGCGCAGTTCGGCGCCATTCACGACACGTTACGACTAAAGTACTAAAACATAAAGGAAGCAGAGGTTAGGAAGGCCTACGTATTATTGGAAGGTCCCTGTGGCAATTCTTGGCTGCATTAGCCATTTGGGGATTTTTTTTCAGGTCAATGGGAAATCACTGGTCATTTCTTTCTTTTTTTCATGTAAAGTGGGAAATCTTGGCGCCTTTCTTGTTCCTCCCCTGTCCCCTGGCTGGGTTTCGGTAAACCTGCCTTTTGCCATGAAAACCTTAATGCTACAGAGCGCCCCAGGGACAAGGGTCAACCCAGAGAGAACTGAAAGGAAATGTCATTTCACATACAGGCCGCAACTCTTATCCCCTCTACCCGTCTTACTTACCGAATGTAACTGAGGGAAAAAAACACCACAGAAAGCACCCATTCACTGCCTTCCGCTACACTTGTCGTGAACGTAGAACAGGGGCAGTCATCTGCGCTGGGACAGGGAGAGGACTACTTACTGTCAATCATTCTTCTTGTTGTTGTTGTTGTTGTCATGAGATGTGTACACTTAACTGGAGCTCTGTGCCACGCTGGCTCCAGATGTGCGCCTCACACTCCGGTTGACGCAGGCGGTTTATGACTGTAGGATTTTACCGGGGGAGGGGGGGGGGGGGTCATTCCAGACGTCGTGTTTGTGTTTACGGGCCTTTTTTTCTCCCAGCGTCAGCCTCCATGCCGTACGTCGTCATTGTTTCTAATTATTTCTAATTATGGCGTTCGGTGCATGACAATTGCAATGTTCTGCTACCTAAGTAGTCTTTCTGTCATCACATACATCTGGTCATACAGTTATGCTATGGTCCCCGTGCCAAACTTTGGTACACTTGGCACGGGGGGATACTTTGGTTGTGCTATATTGGGTTCGTAGGACGAGCCATTTAAATATGGTCACGACTGGTGCTACAGCTGATAGCACCTTGAACCATTTTC
The DNA here is from genome assembly GCA_016801125.1 of Novumbra hubbsi. Classification (NCBI taxonomy): domain Eukaryota; kingdom Metazoa; phylum Chordata; class Actinopteri; order Esociformes; family Umbridae; genus Novumbra; species Novumbra hubbsi. The sequence continues at coordinate 53,372 of JACXGK010000103.1, read as the reverse complement.
TAACACAACGAGCGTGCCTGAATAATTTTGGTAGAACTAATAATGCATTTGACAAGCTAAGAGGTATCAGGGCGAGCCAAAATCTATATCAATTACAGCGTTATTGGCGAATTGTCAAAGGGAAATGCTCAGGTGGCCCTATTTTACCAGCGTCAGGCAATCGGTTTGTTGTCTAAGTGATAAAAACCAACCCATTGCCACACATATTATCGCGGAGCGTAATTGTCTGTTAACCTTGGGGTTGACAACTTTCCAAACGGTGGTACGCTGGACAGATTTGTCGGGGTGGATCAGCATAATTAGGCTTGCCTGTATTTTTCTTATTCGGTTCTACGACATGGCGTGTCTTGCGTCATATACTCCAGCTTTAGTTGGCTTGGTTAAATCTGTGGTTTGATTTATACATGTCTGACAAGGCCATTCCTCTCAATCATAAGCGCTGTGGGGGACCTGGGTGGACAGACTTCTCGAAAGCGTAGATCATGTGAGGTTTTGAATGTGTCTTCCGTATGATTTTATTTGTATGTGTTTTTTGTTTGGATTTGTTTGTTTGTTGGGTTTCGTTTATTTTGGGCTTGTTATTAAGCAGTTGATTATTTCTACGCTTGGTTTGGTTTAATCAGTGTTAGATCAGTGTTATCAGCTGTAGGTATTCTGTGTCTATTTTTTAAGTTCCTTGTATTGTTTGTCGGTCGCCAGCGTGAGCCTTAGTTTGAGATTTCCATAGTGCCCAGATATACCTGTGTACAGACTTGTGTACCTGCATACTGACTTTAGCCATCTTGTTTTCTACTGTGCCTAGCATTTGTGATTTTGTACCTTAGCCGTGTCGCCTGGATTCCTTGTTACCGACCGTGTTCCTGGATTTTTGACTTCTCCTGCCAAACCCGTACTGGAACCCCATATTTTGCATTAGAAGAACTCCGCGTTTGGAACCACAACCTTCTCCCTGACTCATCATAAAAGGATTCCTCACCATTAAAATGGAAACTGCAGAGCATCAGCACCACACTGGCACTACAGGAAGAACGCATCAAGGAGTTGTGTCAGTTTCTCCGCCAGTCAACCGTTGCGCCTCCTGCCCCAGCTCCTCCCGCGTGGTGGTGCCAAGTAAATATGACGGTTCCCCGGGAAGATGTATGGACTTCTTGGGTCAGTGCTCCAAAAAGTTTTTGTATCGTTCCAGCATCTTCCTTACCGATGAAGACTAGGTTCACTTCCTCATATACCTGATCACTGGTAAGGCCCTGAATTGGGCTACTGTGATGCGTTGACATTAAGAATTCACTTTGCATGATCAACAATCAAGTTGTTGCTGTGTTTAAAGAAGGGTTTGACCATCTAGTCTCAGGGCACAGTATTGGAGATCCGACAAGGAACCCGTTCCGCTACAGACTTTGTCCTCAATTTTCATCAGGCATTGATAGGAGCGAGGCGCCACTGCAAGGGTTAAACCTGGACCTCCAAACTGGTATGTCCTGAGGATCTCACTGACCACCACCAGTTCATCCAAATGTCAGTCTCCATAGACCACCTCGTTTCAGACAGAAGAAGCCCTGACCTCGTCCCTGGGGATCTGCGCTATGTACACCGGCTTCCGCTTTTCACCTCGATATGAGTTCCCATGCCGCTGGGACAGGCACCACTAGCCATGGCCGAAACCCACAGACAATATCCTGAGCAGCTCTGCCTCTATTGTGGGGGGGACAACATGAGCTGAGAGACTGCCCGGTTCCATGTCGCCCGAATACTTTAGTCGAGGTAGGAATGTCAGTTTTCCTCAATGTTAACCAAGAAACAATTCTGTGTGCCTGATATTTTAATGAGCTCAGATAATCTCCCAGAAACATCCTCCATGTCCAACAGGTGCTCCAACGGTTACGGGACAGCCACCTATAGTTCAAAGCAGAAAAGAATGAATGCTGTGTTAAGTCCCGTATCTTACTAGGATTTGTGACGAAAACAAGGTCACCGCAGTCAGGGTGTGGCCAAAGACCTGCACCCTCAAGGAGCTTCAACGCTTTCTAGGCTTTGCCACTGTCTCTTTATCAGGACCTACAGCGCTATAGCCGCTCCTCTGACATCCGTGACTGGCTCTAAGGTTAAAAGCCTCAGCTGGTTTGATTCTGCCCATTCTGCCTTCGAACACTTCAAGTACCACTGCTCCCATTCTCCATCAGCCGGACCCATCTCTGCCTTTTGTTCTTGGGGTGGACGCTTCAGAGGTATTTTTGCCTTGAATGATCTGGTCTTGTCCCAAACCAATAGACAGCCTGAGCCATTCGACTGAGAGCTGGGTAGATACTTTAGGCAACAGTGCTCCCAGAATCCGTCAGACTGGAGTCGCTTTCTACCCTGAGTATGCCCAAAACTCCCTACTCCACTCCTCGCACCCTAACTCCCTTCCAATGTGTTTAAATGAGTTTGGGAGATGGTGCAGTATTTATTTGTAAAGTCACAGGCTAAAATACCACTGGGTGAATGGACAGCTGGTATTGCTCACCATGACTAATGCCAGCAGGGAAATAGGTTCCCCCAGAGACTTCTTTAGTTGTCACGACAGGTCTTGTTTTTTATAAAAGTCAGTGGTTCTTTGGGTAACCCAAATTCTGGTGTTTTCTTGGTCAGTCTCTTTAGTAGTTCATTCAATGCTGAATGTGGAAGTTGTTTTCTGGCAGCCCACTCAGCCAGTAGATACTTTACATCTTCTTTGTCTGTACTGGCATCTGTGTTCTCCTCTGCACTCCCAGTACAGGTCTCTACAACCCCACATGTACTATTACTTACAGGTAACTCATCCCTATCCGACTCTTGCAGTGGAAGCTCTGTAATTTGTGCAAAATCGCTCATGCCGTCAAGTCTCTCCTTACTCTCTTCAGATGTTGATCGTAGATTGAGCAAATCCTGCATTACTCCTTTCTGAATTATTCTGTGTTTACTCCAGTAACTAAGACATTTTACCAAGGAGATGTTTCAGCAGTCCTAAGTAGATTGGATATCAGTAAGACAAATTATAAAATTGGTGCAATAATGTTAAACATCAACCACTATCATAATCCTGCCATTTAGGGGACATAGTTTCTGATATTTATCAACATGGTGTATACGTTTCCTCTTACTGGTGTACGTTTTATTTTAGACTTCCAATATGTATTGTCATATGACATTTCTACACTGAACGCTGTTAAATAAAATACCAATAGGATAATATTAACTAATATTGTAGGGAGTTAGCAAAGATGCATGAGGCAGTCTAAAAGGTCCTATTAATACACTGACAACATTTGCATTAACATTTGTTTTGTCAATGTGTAGCCTGTATTTCATAATTACTGTGGTTACTTTGGGGTGCAACCTGAAATGTGTTTCTGCAGGTTGGGATGTCTGCTAGCGTTAATGAACCTTTAGTTGGTAACTGTTTGCAACCTAGCAAGCTTGGCCTTCTTAACTAAATACATAACCTATACAGATATCTGACAACTGTCTGTCTGGCAGATACCAAATTGGCTACAGCACTAGCTAGCTACAACTGTGGCTAACGTTAAATTGAGTTGTAAAACGTTCAGGCAATAACACTAAAGCTAACAAAACAGTGATACTGACAGTGTAATGTAGTTGCCATACACATTGAAGGTCAATCCGAACCTTATATATTCGTCTGTCCATTTCAATGCATCATCTTGTTAGGTATAGTTGATATTCACTCACTTTGATTTCCGCCATACCGGACATCTAGGTGTGGGGTGGTGGTAGTTGTACATTTATGTTCACAAACAAAATAAACCAGTTGAGTGTGTCTCTTCAGAGGATTCCAGAGCACGAGAGAGGTTATGCATCTTTGATATGTAAGTACTTGAGAGCTGAAATGGGTTTCTTATTAGTGAAATATCATAAATAACAAAGAAAACACGGGTGGACCGCTGTGTCCATGAAACGCCGGCAGACCTCTGAGTCAGGACCGACTATCGGCTTGTAGATGCTCCACCACGGGTCATTGGTAGCTGGGAAGATTCATTTTGTTTGCAATAATAAAGCATAAGAGGGTCTTTCGTTGCAGAGACTGAAGGCTGAGTAACTCTCTCCACAGAGTGTTTCCCTCATTCTCCAACCTCCCTGATATATTTACCATGCCAGCGTCGAGCACACGCCTCAGTCACCTACAAATACGCAGTCGGTCAAAATGAAACGATCAAAAAGGATTGGTGACCTTTTTCTTAACCTTTCGAACACCTTAGTGTGATCTTTTCAAATTCCCTGCGTTCAAAGCGAACCACGTTGGCGATTAAGTCTGAGATTAAATGTTTATTCAGTGGTGAAAACCTCTGTTGAAATGTCACGCCACAGATGTGACCGCATCGACTTTGCAAGATTGGTTCTTAAAAACATGGATCCACAGCAAGACAGAGTTCTGTGACCACGCCATGGGATGTGAAACATTGAGGGGGGCTATAAAATAACCCCATTCTGTAACCCAACAGTAAAATACGGTGATAGCATATTTGATGCTATTTTCATTCCAGGCACTTAAGTTAGGGTCGACAGCATGATGTCCTTTACCCCATACCAGGACTTTTAAGCACAAAACCTTGAGCTCAAAGTTTTTGTCAGGAGGCTGAAAGTCACACACAAGTGGATCTGTCTGTGAGCTATCACTGTCATCGGTAGGGCCTGCATCCACACGCCGCATGGGGGGGGGGGCCTCATGGTACGGTCCACAGAAAGGGTCATCGGCAGCCATCCGCCCTCCGTCGAGGTCCAACATGACTCCAGGGCAAGGAAATGTCCTGGAATGATCATCCCCTGTGTAGGAAAGTTCACCGCTGGCCCCTTGCCCTCCCGGTCAGCCACTGTTCCGAAAATTCCCAGCCAGCAGGCGGAAGGGCAGGCAAGCAATACGGGTCAATTGCAGTGACAAAATCCTGCCGTCTGAACAGTTTTTTCCCCCATGCTGTGTCCCTCAGCGTCTAGGCCATCTGTCCCACAGGGACTAATAAGACTATATTTACCACATCAAACCACCTACTAACTGTGAACTAAATGGCGGCTCTACACTGCAAGAAAACTCCTCTCCCAGCAGTGGCATATACCCACTGCATATCGTTGTATGTCAACATTGTTGTTTTGTTGTGTCGGATATGAAGGAATGGTCTGTTCTTCCATAATAGTAGAAATGCGTTCTCCCATCGCCTAAAACATTTTAGTACAAGGCTCAGTAATGTTAATCTAACATGTTTTTGAAAGACTGTGAAAGCAAGGGCGCTAATGGTGTTCACTTCTTTAGGTAAGAATGCATAACACAAAGAATACATAAATAGCACTTGTATTACTGTCTTTCTCAGTACATCTGTGCCTTTTCGTTTACACTACATTCAATTGTCCACTTGCTTTTTGCCAAAATTAAAGACCGATCGTTAACTAGTAAAGAGAAGCTTAACGGAATAGTTGATTAGCTTTGAGAAATCAACTCTGACTGAATACTTTTTATTAAGTGAAAGAAGCTAAATTGAAAGCTGTAAGTTAAAAGCTTTTGTCTCATGTATAGCAACATACAGTACTCTTCAGTCAGAGTTGATTTCTCAAAGCAAATAAAAGATAATGAGGGAAAGGGTTTTTTACTGTGAACAATGCTACAGATTCCCATTTGTACTTCACAGTGAGAGCATAGGTTTTTCCCTCAACTGTCTTTGTCTTACAGCACGTTAAAGATCAATTGTCCAGTCACATTCATTGTTACTTGCGTGTTTTTGTTTGTGTTCATATATTTTGGATTACATCAGGAGTGTGTTCGCTCTTTACCCCCCTGTTAGAAATAATCGTCTCCTGTTCAGAGGGTTTTATAGCGGCAGCCATTAACTTTAGAGTGGCACTTGTGTTCATCTCACCTGTGAATTATTGATATGTCCTCCGCAGCATCCACTCATTCAGGGAGGAAGGTGGGAAGGCTCACCGGAGTCAGCGGGCAGATCAGATAGACATGTCGGCTAGAGGTTGCTTAAGGAGGAAGAGGAGGGAGAGGAAGAGTAGAGCTGGATGACATTTACTTCCCTAAGATGAGTGTAGTTTACCTCAGATCCTCTAACGCTAGCTTCAAAGCCATCTCCTAGGTCTACCAGCTAATGCCTTTTCAGCCAATGAAGATGTCAGTCTAATGATAAGCGATAAAAACACAGACAGAGATTTCCACTTGTCGCCAAGGAAAATGATAGCTCACAGGGAGTCCTTCAAGAGATTTACTAGCCTGTAAGAAAAGCATAGTCTGACACTTTGTGTTTTTGTACAGGCCTACTATTCCATTCTGTCTGTGGAGCATATCTTATTATTGTCCCTTGTTCCCAGAGGAGAAAGGGGTTGTGTGACTTCACAGGGCCAAGTACACAAATACAAGTGTAAAGTAGTACAAGAAATTACTGTGCGCCATGTGCCCGAGATGTTGTTTAAAATCAGGTCAGAGCTCGATGTAGTTAAAATAATGTGTTTTTATCCTGTTCGTTCATAGTCTACGTAAACATTTTTTTTTTTAAATGGCCGCTTCAGTGTAGGCTAGAACAAGTAGCACTGAGCATTTCTTTAATGTAAACGTGTCTTAAAACGACAACGCCAAAGATCGGGGCATCTCACAACGCCAGGCGCTAAGACAGTTGAAATAATCATTGTTCCGTTCTTTCTGCGGAACAATGTGGCCCTCTGTGACTCAGATACAATGGATTCCAGCACTGTGACTCCTCATCCCGTTCTCTTCCTATTCAATACAGGCTGATTGATATGTACCAGATAGTGATTCTCTCACTTGATTATAGAAATGTAAAGGATAATTGGTCATATAAAGTGTCTTTTTCAAATGAAGTATTCAGAGCAACTCACAAACACATTAAGTCATTATGATAAGTATGTTTATTTTTAACCAACACATTATTGCAGGTTTTTGTAATTTCATTTTTATCGCTTATTATCATTTTACTTTAAATTGGTGGCAGATACATTTTAGTTGGGTGTTTCTAAACTATTTTGTTATGCGTACCAATTAAAAGACAATTTCACCTCATTTATTCACAGTATTTTTGATAAGTGGGTTTGCTCACTGAGCAATTTCCAGAACATTGCAATAAATGACCTGTAATTTCACAGAGCTGTGGGTGATGGTTTGCCTTACACTGTATTACACAGTTGCTCAAAGATGCAAAGCAAGAAGACCTTAACCATATTTCTTGTCTACTTAACAAAAAGGCTGGGAGTATTTTATATTCACATATTGCAGATTCAGCAGACCCGTTTTATCAATAGGTTTAGATTTCTTTCTGTTTTCGCAGCCTTGCTTTTAAAATCATCATTTTTGGCTAGTTATTTAGTTAAATGTTGAATTTGGTTAAGGAATCATGACCCTTTGTTGTACCACTGGCCATTGTGTTAAGACCTTGCAAATTTAAGAGGAATTCTGTCCAGATTTTGGATATCTTGCAGTCATATGAATTAGCCATTTGACCACATCAAAATATCATACAAAATATTGCCTTTATTACCATGTGACTGAATAAGTAATAACTGTATTAGCAAAATCCTCAAACCATAATAGTTTGTCAGTTGGATAAGGTTTGTGCTGCAGTTTACCTATAGTCAAAATAGCACCATAACTAGTATTATAAGCAGGGAGAGACCAGCTTGTCCAGATGTTTCCATGTAAACCAGAAATTGTTACCATCAAAGTCAAATTGCCTGTTGGATGTGATTGCATTTCTGTAAGAAGTAATTACATCAACAACATTTTAAATCGGTGCTGCCTGCCCCCGGTTGCCATATAAGGCATTAAACATATGAGCGGTTTTGTGTAGATTGGTTATTCTGTGCCAGAAGAGTAGTATTAAAAAAATAATTGCGGATCCCTGAGGAAAATGCGTTCCTTGTGAGACCAGCAAATACGGTGTTTACAGGTCGAATGAGGTGAGGGTTGTAACCTTGTAAGGTATGCATTTTCCATCAACCTTTCTAGCACTACCTTTTTGACCGTCAGCAGTATGTCGTCAAAGGCCTGCTCTCCATGGAATGAATCCTCATTCACCTGTTTGTGTCAAAATCAAGCCGGTGGCATCGGAGATATCACTGTGACACGGATCCACAGTGCCATCCCCGATTTCATCATGGGACAATTAGCTAATACTGTTGTGGACACTAACTAGTAGGCTACCTGTTGGGATTTCTCAATTAAAATGTCAGTGGAAATGTCACCGTGCAAACATTCTTTTGCAGGTGTGAGACAATAGTTTGCTTCATTACATCTGTTTTGTATGATATCCGCAAGGTGGTTATAGAATGCGGATCACTCTGTTGTTTTGCCAAAGACTGGCGAAATGTTTACGTACATTATTGGCCTATTGCAACAATGAATGGGCACCTTGTGTTAACCCATCAATATGCTCTACGTTGTTGATCTCAATTGCATCTAATATTGGCCATCAAACTACCCCTTCATAACATTGACGGCAAGGTTATCTTTTAGTATTGATTGCAACCGACACTTGTTAAGACCGATTCACCCTCCGCTAGGGGGGTTAGTCTTGTTTTATTAGCAGTTGGCAGGGTTCGTTTGCTTATTAACCCATTTGTCTGTCGTTGGTCTACAACTAAAATGATGTGCAACCTATTTGAAAAGAAATTACATAGGAAATGTATCCATCACGTTGTATGAGTAACGACAGAAAGTTAAAGCTGTTATCATTGTATGTTTTTTCAGTTGATATAACATATTAGACTTTTACCGGTTTGAGGTAAAATGTTGTTAGAGGGGCCATGTTTGAAATGTTTAAGTACCCCAACCTAGTTGGCCTACTTAAGGGAAATTGTGTTTTAGTATACCCCTATAATCTGAAATTCTTTTAACAAATACAATATGTGAAGTTATTTGGACTGCTATGCAGGTTGTTACCGTATATTATCTTGCCTTTCAAGGTGAAATGTTTCTATGAAAGATAAGCCTTCTGCCTCCATATTTCACTCTAATACGCAGGAGCAGGGTTGTTGGTTGGCATCCCGCCAATGAGATTATTATGGATATTATTTGCCATATTTTGTCAAACGGCAGCAACACATCAATCATCATGTCGCCAGTATAAGACCCTCAACAATTATTGGAAAGGAGCTTCAGCTCATCCTGTGCACTTTACATTTCATCTGTATTCTAATAAATTGCTTGCTTTCCCGATAAAGGCTTTTCCGTCAACATTCCAAAGTGTTGAGATCTATTCATCAAGCAACACACAAAGATCATTCATGATTCATTCTGTAACGTCAGGTCTTAGGGAATGCATTTAAAAATAACTGCTTTGAGTGTTTGCGGTAATTCTGCCAAAAGTGTCTAGTTTGTAATCTTCCGATGTCAAAGAAGGACTGGGTAAATTAGAGTGATCTTTCAAAATGGACGTGTTTGTACAGGGTTGATGCGTTTTTTCATTTTTCATCTCAATAGATCTCTTCCACTGAATAACAGCCTCCGAGTGGGGTTGAGAAATCAGCTTATCTACTCATTCTATTATATTCTTACTTGTGACTTGTGAACTGTCCCTCCTGAGATCATTCCTAGTTGTAATGCGGTAAAAACACATTTAAGGTGCAAGCCAAACAGATTTTTGGGCCTTTTTGGTTAATGTAAGAGCAATTGGCCCACTACTTGGTCAATCACTAGAGGAAGAATGGTGGAATTGAGAGAAAAGGTTTCATAATTTGTCACAAGCACTGAGCAAATTATCAAATAAAGTAGTTTAAATATATAGCAATATATATATACCATTCCCTAGATCAGGGGTGGGCAAACTACGACCCGAGGGCCAAATGCGGCCGGCGAGGCTGTCCCATCCGGCCCACGGAATGTAATAAAATTATTTTGGGGGGAATTAAAAAACCAACTCACCAGCCCATTCTTATACATCTGAGTCAGTATTGTAACTATTTACACCTTATATGGGATCTACTGTACATATGTAATGTATGTTTTAACTTTTGCCCTTTTCTGGCCTCCAAATCAATTATGATTAACAAATTACAAAAACAAATGTGGCCCTCCATTTCATTTCAAAATCCTGATGTGGCCCCCGAGCCAAAATATTTGCCCACCCCTGCCCTAGATGGTATCAATATTTTTTACTTTAAAACAAACATTCAACTCTGCTGTGAATGAACTGTCTGCTGACCTCCCGCTTGCTTTACCCGGTTACAGTTAGAAAAATGTTGAGTCGTCCCATGGTGTTTGGATGCTACCGACTTCTAACAAACTGCCTTTTTAAATTTAAGAAAAGGATCGACCTATGTATCTTACCTAGCGCAAAATGAAGTTTTCTATCACTGCCACGAGGGGCCATGTCTGGAGATTTCAAGCGGAGAGACATACACCGTAATAACGGGAACAGAATTTTCTGGAGATCTCAAGGGGAGAGACATACCCCGTAATAACGGGAACCGAATCTTCTGGAGATTTCAAGCGGAGAGACATCCACCGTAATAACGGGAACAGAATCTTCTGGAGATCTCAAGGGGAGAGACATACCCCGTAATAACGGGAACAGAATCTTCTGGAGATTTCAAGCGGAGAGACATCCACCGTAATAACGGGAACAGAATCTTCTGGAGATCTCAAGGGGAGAGACATACCCCGTAATAACGGGAACAGAATCTTCTGGAGATCTCAAGCGGAGAGACATACACCGTAATAACGGGAACAGAATCTTCAAAGTAAACAGTCCGGCACATGTTTTCTGAAAATGCTTAATCATTAATTGATTATAGTTTATGGCATTTCAATTTCTCTGAAATTCTGCCTATTTAGCCTTGAAACTACAGTGGCTAATGCACCGGCCATGACAGAGCCCGGCATCATCTAGAAGACGACCCAATGAAGGGCCCTAGCAAACTGACAGGCACAGCTGGTCATTATGGCTACGCTTTTCCACGCTTATCCTACTCAACTGTTTTGCTTCTGCAGTAATAGAAAAAAAAAGTGACTAATATAAAACTCTGATCAAATTATATTTGTGGACATTCTAAACGTAACTACTGCTGATGTGACAGCGGCTTTATGCGTTCCTCATTTGGGTCGCCTACATGGGAGCAAAAGCCATTTTGGGAACTGGCACTGACCCGTCCAAACTGTTTCTCCGGCAGTTGTGTTTTGAAAATAATGCAAAAAGCCTTTTTTTGCTGTTGCCTGCTGTTCAATGACAGCCGCATTGACAGCCATAACTCAACAGTCCGCTATTCGATACGCTGGTTTACCACCTAGGCTACCCGATTGCAGTCTCACCCATTGTTAGCAAGCGGGTAGTATCTCTGTTGTGTCTCCGATTATTAATTTAATTTCTTTGCAGACAGTGGTAATTGCATCATTGGGCAATTGACAGATGTATTCAGGAACACCTTCGGCATCACGTGGCTATCGTTTTATTGTTGAATGTGCTCGGCTAGCCACAATACCAAGTAGCCAAACAAAACCGTCTTAATATTAATGACATTTGAAGTGTGACAATCTTTTGCCGCTTCACAACCCAACACGGTCTGAAAGTCTTGTTTCCCACATTTAGCTTTGACAGTGAGCATGTGGACCTGTCGGACACCAGACGAGGAAGCAGTTTGTTTGACTCGCTGTCCTGCTTTCCGTGTTGCGTTTTGACAGCTGCCGCGGACGGTGCATCTGTTTAGGTTTCAGGTGGAACACACGTGTGAAAGGATACTTCTGCTTGGCTTTACATAGAATTGAACTGGTTGCTAAACTAGTGTGTACGACCTAGTTCCTGCATTGCTCGTTTTTGAAAAATGAATGGCCTCGTATGGACTGAGGTACAGGCCAAGATGATCAACGGGCGTATTCGAGAGCGTCAAAATGACTGTTGACAACTGACTCTGTACCAATTACAGTGCATCTAAAATAAAGGCTTCTCATCCCAATCACAGTTAACCCACATTGCTGTTTTGATAGTGGTGAAGAGGGCCGTTGGCAGCATAACAAATCATTGAAAAAGTGTGATTATCAAATGAAATTAATTAAATAATCTACACTTGATTTTAGTGTAATACATGTTGATTACAATAAAAGCATCGGTTTGAATTATAATAATATTGTACCTATTTCATTATTCTATTTTTTGCGTTGCTGGATGTAGGTAGTTTATTCAATTAGTTAGGAAGGTAATCAATTGAGATGGTATTTCATTTATTTTTTTACGTATCTCATGGTTTCATGAGACTGAACATACATTGTGACTTCTCCAGACACTCACTGTGTCCAGTCTGCTGTTTGTGTCCCTGAATATCAGATCTTTAGGTATTAGGATATGACGTCTATTCACAAGGTCAAATATCATTTAGAGCTGAAAAGAACTCTACTATTATTAACTATTTCAAACAACAACATATAAATAAAAAAAGATATCTTCCAGCCATGAAGGTTGTTGAACCCTGTGCTAGACGAATTGCCTTTCTCTCTGAGGAACGCCTATGTTTAATGATGACTAACAATGCTTACATTTTATTTGAAATTCACTGGCTGCGGAAGAAACGTGTTCATGCTATATTCCATTAATCTGTTAAATCTGATTTTCTGCCTGCAGAGTTTTAATTCTGGAAAATGGCAACCTCCGGATACAAAACGCAACCAAAGCAGATGCGGGCCTTTACACGTGTGTGGCGAGAAACCAATTTGGAGTGGCCAGCAGCTCTGGTACTGTCCTGGTAAAAGGTAGGCCTATTTGTCATTGTCTTCTACGGTATAGACTCATTTTTAAATTAGGTTGTCATTTCTCATAGGATGCGCCTAGCTACTCTCTTGTTAAAGACTATTCACGGGAGATTTTGCGCTGGGTTCTGAGATTACTGCAGTCCCAGAGCCTCTCTCCTCTAAACATAAAGGATGGTTGCGTTGGGTTCTCTCACTGAGCACTCATTAAGGACCGGAGACTAGGATCCCAGGTGGCGTAGCAGCTGCAAGCTGACTGAGGTCATCAGTCGAGTGAGCGTGACCTTACGCGGGCCGCTCTGACTGGCTCCCCGGCTGGACGGGCAGTATGGGGAAGAGAACCAAGTGGACGTGGACGCTTTGGAGGTTGGGCCGCCGCAATCTTCAACTCTCCCGAGCCCTTTCGAAATAGCAGCAACTCGACAGGGTTGTAGGCCCCACTGTATATCACAAAACTGGGAGGAGAAAAGGAGGGGAAATCGGGGCGGAGAACGTGGCATATATAAACGTAGAAACGGAGGCTGCACTGTGGACCTCAACCCTGTGTTGTAGCGAAATGAGGACAGAGGCGTGTCGAGAGCTACTGGCCAAGCGGGTTATCGGAACAGCAGGAGGAAGTGTAGAACAGATCAGGAGGAGAGTGGTGTTGGTCAGGAGTCATCCTGTAGGACTGCGGATCGGGTATCTTCCGTGTTGCTGTGACTTATTATACTTCATTAAAAATGAATGAGAGCAGGGTCTAAGGTGCTTTGAAGCTTTGTTTTTGTGCATCCTGCTGGGTTTTCTTTTCCATACTGCTGCTGTTGTAAATGGGGGGATGGTGTGGGGGGTGCTTACGTTTCTTATCTCTTTGGGTACTCTGCTGATCTTTTCATTTTATGTTTTGTCGTGGACCTCAACCCCTCCATGATCTATCTTCATCTGTGTTGTGGGAATTGTTTTATTTCGTTAATTACTTTTTGTCTTGATCAGCCGGATGGATTTACACACATTTACAGACAGTCAGTCGTGTTTTAGGATTGATTTGAATTCTTGCGACTATAGTCACTTGTTCTATTAAGCTCAAACCTTGAAAATAACTACATATATAACAAACTAAACAAGCAAGCTAGCCAAATGTCTGGCCCTGTTGCCCTAAAGCAACTAATCATATTTTGACAGGGCAAGGAGCTGTGCTTATGTTTTCAACGTATTGCTGAGCTTTGTGAGTTTCTCACTGCAAGAGAAAATCCAAATGTGTAATTGTATTGTATGTTTTCTAAATAAAATAGCCGTCACAACATTATTGTAATGTGAATAGGCCTGTAGTCAGTATTCAGCAAACACAAGCTAACACTTTTCCTCACTTTGACCTTTAACTCCAACGTGGATTTTATTTTTGCACTTTGTTATAAAAATGCTACAAAGCAGCATTTCCAATGTGTAGCCACTTTGAATATGGCTTCAATAAAGCTTCCTTCCTGGAAGTGGGGTTACATTAGTCAATTTAAGTAGCCCCAAAATAATCAAAGTGGTTAATATCTTCTTTTTACAAATAGCTAAAAAAACTAAATATGGTGACCCAATTCCAGATAAATTAGATAGAGTATAGGAAATAGAAAATAGTTAATGGTGTTCTTTTCACTAGGAAAATGTATACACATTTATTGCTGAATGGTTTCCAGTAATGTTTTTAATACTTTGTTTCCAACATCATGTCATTTGTCTCATGTATAAACTGAAAAAAATGCTTATCTGACCATGTTTCAATAATACGAATGTATACATTGATAGTTATTTCCATTTCCTGTTCTTTTTGTGTAGGGTTAGTTGGTTTATTTGCTGTGTTAATTAGGATCTGTCTAATGACAATCCGCTACATAGAAACCAGCCTGCGGCTGAATCCAGTTTCCTACCCCCGCACGAGGCCATGCGATGAGGCTTCATCATGTCTCCCTTAATTAAGCAATCAACCTCTGTGGTCCTGGGGCCTCAGTTGGTGAAGTATGTTGCTTGCAAAACGGCAGGGTTGTGGGTTCAATTCCCTTGGGGGCCCCAAAAAGAAAACTCACTCTAGATAAGGGGGCCGGCTAAATGACCAAAATGTAAATGTGCTACAGAGAAGCTTTTAATGCATGCGACGGTGCATTGAAAATGCTATGTTTTTCTTCCTTGAAATTTGAATGCGAGGTTTTACAGTGTCGAAGTCAAAGCTGCTGCTGTGGAGTTTTTTGTCATGTTTGTTCGCGAGTGCAATCCATTTAATTTCCTTCCCTCTTCAATTTAGTGATCTCCACGGCCCTTTGAAATGCAAAGTCAACAGTAAGGTGCTCCGTTGGAAATAGTTTTTGGGAACTCTCTTGTGCTTTAGCGTTGCAAAGTGGTTGCCATAGAAACACTGGTCGATTGCCTTTTATGGCCTCTAACGAATCTCGGATTTGCAATCGTTTAATGACTGCGGGATGTTTTCTGCGGGATGTTTTCTGATGGTACCTTTACAACAGGTATGTTGCAGCATAGCATGTTCCCTATCATTGGAGTACATAGGTAATGAGTGCTCCGAACCAAGTCATGTCTTCAACAGCGGCCGGGTCCTCTGTAAATCACTGTCAAGCCATGTTTCCTCATCCCGATTAATAATGAAACACTTATTTCATATATTATAAATGCCAGAAAGTCAGCAGCTAAGGGTGTGGTGAGAGAGTTTTGAGTGCACCTCGCCGCTGACAGCTCTCTGCTGATGTCTCACGCCAAATCCTCATTCTCCGCACGCCGCGTGCTCCTTCCACCGGCAGGATCACCTGCTACCGCCGAAAACGACCCCGCTTTAATTGAAGCGGCAAAAATCGAAACATAAATCACCCGGATAAATGCCCGCGTACAGTTAATGGCTTTTCAATTTGCGCCGTGACACCGCCTGACATAAGGAGTCCAATGTTATTTCTGTCACACCACGGAGCCCCTTTAACCGTTTGTCACCCGCCGCGAGTAAACACATCGCCCACAACCCCACTCTGCCCGTCCCACCACCTCCCCCCTCTCTCGCGGCACGGGAGGGTGAGCTCCGAAATCCTGAATCTGTCACTCCCGGTTGGGGTTGACGGCCTGTCAATGATTTTCCAATCTGGCTCTAAGGAAACACGGCGACGGTGTATCTGGGCTGTGGAAATAGGCCCCGGCTGTTGTCCTGGTGAACAGCGATATAATGAGCTTTATTCCTCATCCTCCCTTAATGGTTTGCGTTGGCCGTCCGATCGCGGCGTTCTTGGGCGGACGCACGAGTGTTCTCATAGAGGGTCTGGTACCTCTCTGTCACAATCGATACCGTAAGGAAAAGAGGACGAGGTAATTTCCGTGCACCGTTTCGTTTAGGATTGGATACCTGTTTGGTCGGGGGGGACATTTCTCGCAGCGAGAGCATCCCTTATGGAGGGATGAGTCATGACAGTAGTTTATTCAAATTGACCGTGGCTATATGCATACTAAAAAGTACCTGTCACTAAGCATTCGTTGACTCCAGAGCAGTCACAACAGATGAACACTGTTAATCGACCCATTAGTTCAACATGGAGGGGATATTAATCAGTTAAATCAATCTTCATTTCCAAATGGACTCTCAGAATGTGTGTTAATGTTCAGATGGAATATTGCAATTAGTGACATTGGAGCCGGCCAATGGTCTCAAAACTCCCAACTCAATGTTAACTTTAGATTAACTTGTGGATTTCGAAATATGACAGTTAATCCTGGGTCATTTTTTAAAAATGTTTCCCTTTTCAGCAATTAGATTTTCTGTCGCAATTTATTGTGTTGCCTTTCCAATGACATTTAAGGTGTTTTTCTTTCCTGTGTTCTTACAAAAAGGCTTTTAAAAGGATTGCCTGGATCATCAGGTTATCACAAAAGTCGAAAACTCAATTCAGAGAGTTCAGTGGTCATTGCTTTTGTCTTTTCCAGTGCTGTGATTTTTCGTTTTTGCAGGACAGAAGATAAAGTGTCTGAACGATTTATGTGGTCTTTCAGGGGTTGTGGACCTGAGAAACAGACAAAAAACGATACATTTCATACTGACTTCTGTGAGTTGTTTATACAGCCCATAGTAATTAATCTGCAATGAGTTAGAGTCTGATGGTGATTATTGATGTTTCTAAGTTATTGTAGGTATTTCTTTGCACTCAAATGAAAGACAAATGACAAAGTAAAAAATGTGTGAGTTTGGGGTCTTGGAGGTATGTCCATATCTGTGAAATCAGATTGTTCTACCAATCTGACAAATGATTACAATTCATAGCAGTGTTAGATAGACGTGTCACCATTAAGACATGTGGGAATAAAACCCTTAAATCTATTGTTGTAAGAACCATGCTTCACCAACTTAAGCCTCACGGGACCAATTTCTACATGAATAAATACAGCATACCTGGAGTATATTGATTTTTAGTGACCATGATAAGAAGATCCTAAACAAAGTGGCAGTTGGACCAGGTTACAGGAGGTGGGTAGTATTGCAAAGGGAACATGTTCCACTTAGAACATGGTATCAGAAGGAAGTTAAACATGCACTATTATAGAACATATTAATTGGAAGTTACAGATGTGCTGTTATAGACTATATTTATTGAGTTTTGAGAGCAGCTGACTAGAAAATGTCTTGTTGCTTGCACATAGTTTGCTCAACAACTAACACTCCACTGAAGTCTTTTTTGTGTCAGGAGGAAAATGTGAGGTATTCATGTTTAATGGCTTAAAAAGAGTTTACTCTGTTCATTATTGATATAGGGCTTCATTTGTGTTTCCTTGATCTGTGAGACTGGGTAAATTAAGATGGTTTGATATACGTATCACTCGCAGAGATACTTTAAGTTGGACACGGTATTCTTTCATCTGGATTATCAAGGCATGTTTTAATTATGCATTGAAATGATGGAATTCGTAGGTCGGTACCATAAAGAGAATGTGCTCACATGGAAACAACTCCCTTTCCCCATAATGAGGCTAACCTCTCTCAGTCGATTGTTTAGTCGGTTGGGCACCGGAGTGGGATCAGCCTAATTATCACCAAGGTGTGATCGAGGCATAATACCAAATATCCCCTTTCATTTATCTGCGTTTAATTGTTCCAGACGGCACATAAACTGGGGAGCAGTTGCCTCCGAGTATGGTTTCGTCCAGCAAACGTTGATGCACTCGAACTTACTTGATGTACTTCGACTAATGCCTAGTAAACCCGGAGTATTTGGATCAGACTTTGACGTTGACTAGATCAGAATGAAGGGCGCGCGTTAGTACCGGCTATAGACAGGGTGTCTGTTTTGCCCCTGCCGCGACCCTTCACACCGGTTGTTAGTGTTTGGTTGAAACCTTGGCGCCGGGCTGCAGCCGTGTGGATCCGAGCCTGGAAGGTCTCACCTCGCCCCGCCAGGTGGCTCTGTAGAAACCTCTCCACCACGTGACTCGGGAAGACACCTTATGCATTATTCAGTGGCACATAGCCACTCTGGAGAAGAGAGCCTTAGTTATATGTACACCAGAGTGGAGTACGCGTTAGCACACTCCACCTAAGGCCATTAAGCTTGGGGGGGGGAGTCTCGGCTGGGGTTGTTGGCGCATTGCTGCTCCTGGAGCAACACTGGCCTGGGAGGGCATTATCCATGTATGGCTGTCTGTTAGTGGGACGAGACACGGCTGAGGGAGGCCTGTCGGATCCCACAGAGACGGGACATGTCGTGGAACGAGTGTTCATACCGCGAAGATCTAGCTTGGCTCTCAATTCCGTTGCCTTTCTTTGTCCATCTTGATTTCTTTCTTTCTTTCTTTCTGGTTCTCTCTGTCTCATATTTGACCTCCTGCTTTGACATAATTCAATTTCAGTTCTCTCCCGTTCCCAGGGTAGCGGGATCTATCTGTTGGGGTGGCTACAAGCTCTCTATCTTGACTCTGACCGGCTCTGCTTACCAAGAGGGCTGTTCTCATCACTCTTACAACCCCAGTAGGTAACAAGGCATTATACAAGATGGATATCAATGGAATTCACGCTCTGCTGAGGTAGTCTAACCGACCGGGGTTATCCATACAGTCTGTCATAAAATATGATGCAGTCATAGAATCGGTTCTCTCAGTGTCTTTACAGTGGGTTAGTGCCTCTAGTGAGCATCAATGCTTAAAGCTGGCCCCCGATCATTTGTGAAATGACAAACAGATGTCGATTTACTGGTTAACGTGAAATTTGACATTGATGTCACCGCTTTCGGTGCTTTGTGAGAGAATCGTGTGAAGATGGCAAAAGCAGGACTTACTAACTGGAGTTCAACTTTCGACTGGCAAATTATAAAAGTCCATTTGCATTTTCGGCAGGAATGAGACATTCACACCCAATGACTTCAACTCTCCACCATGGCCTGGCAATGAAGCGACCTGTCTGGGGAAAAGAGCTTTCTCTCCCTTTCAACTCTGTGGCATTGATAGACATTTAATAAACGTTCAAATTTAAATCCAGACCCCGAGTGTTGAATAGTTGTAATGCCTCATGTTACTTTGTGATGGTCTGGCAATATCACCATATCACTCCCCATTTCATTTTCCCTGAGACTTTAAGACACCATGTCATTGTAGGTCTAACAAAACCCACCATTTTGACAGCACTCTGCTCTGATATTATGAGGAGACTACATAAATCGCATTTTGAATGCTGCAGAGTTGGAGTCAATTGGGAATTTTTGTATTGTAAAGAGAATTCAAAACAATTCAAATGAATTCAACTGGGAGTTGCAACACACTATGCCCAAAAGCTCTGTCACCTCTTACTGAAGACGTCAAATGATATGTTGTACTTTGTCTCGTCCTTCACTTTTCAAGGGGTTTGATATAATGCATTCTGAGATGTTGATTCTAATTACTGAAGATTCAAGAAAATGAAACCTCGTATTGCTTGCTAACCATGCATTGCCGGAGTGCTGTCAATTATCGATCAGAATTCAAACATAACTTGAACAGGCGATAACTATTTATTTATGACAACAGCTTGGTTATATACAGAGAGTACAGGTACCAAGCTGATCTGTAGGAGTAGAAGTTTATTTACATCTAGGTGTGGGGAATGTGACTAGGAAAAAGGGCTGATTATAAACAGTAGTGTATTTGTTGAGTGTACATTTCTTTGAATCTGGGTCATCAGAATGTCTGTGAGGATGTGTTATGTATGGAGTGTAATGTGTAGATGTATGGATGTGTTATGTGTGGACGTGTGAAGTTGTTATGTGTGGATTTGTTATGTTTGGATGTGTTATGTGTGAATGTGTTATGTTTGGATGTGTTATGTGTGAATGTGTTATGTTTGGATGTGTTATGTGTGGATGTGTTATGTGTGGATGTGTGTTATTGTGACTTGTGGATGTGATATGCGTGGATGTGGTATGTGTGGAAGTTTTATGTGTGGATGGGTTAGGCAGTCAAATTATTGGGAATTTTGCTGTGTTGTTATTACATTTTAATGGCTTCGGGTCGATGCGCTACGGGGACCCATAAGTTCTAGTGTTAAGGGACCACGATGTATGTCACACATTTACCACAGAGAACAATCTATGGCTTGGATATGTTTAGGGCCAGCCTCTACTTCCCAACTGTCTGGGTGTGTTAGGACCTTATTGGTGTGGAATCAGAGAAACATCAAGCTCTCCATTCTACCTGCTTCCCTAAGTACATTTCCACTTGTCCATCATTTGACATGGTTTAAAGTTGTTGCTCGTGACAAACATCTTCCGTACAGAATACACAAAAGGAACAGATTACACAAATTGTACTTAATTCCCCATACGTTTATGTACAACACACTACGTTCTGAGCAATTGGGGGTTTTCTAGATGTAGGGAGGGACAGAGTTTGTGGCTATCCCCGTCAATATGGATGGACCTGTGTTCGCTCTGTTTTCTGTACTCCACAATCAGATTCTTTGTCCTAAGGATGTTAATTTTGACTTCCTTTAGTTCAAATTCTACTTGAATTAGCTTCCTATGGGTGTGGACAACTTAAATCCAATGTGAATTCATGAAAGAAGTTGCAAATTTTTTTAAAATCTGATTTGACCCCAACCCTGCAATGCAGGTATCGAATTCATACTGACTGAAGACTGCACTGCCGGCACTTTCTGCAGGAATCTATGGCTGCCTGTCCAGAGATAATTTGCTATGGTTAATTTAGTTGATGCTCAGAGTGGATATTTCAGCCGAGTCACAGCACCCCCTAGAGGACGCCAGGCAGCGTACAGGCTCAGAACAAAGGGGCTCCTATTCCTCTTATTATTCTGCTCTTATGAGCTCCTGTAGCTTTCCTCCTGGTCTCAGCTCACACGCCACGCTCGAAAAGAAGAACGCTGTCTGTCTCGTTCCCCCGGTGGAACAACAGCAACACACCACATGCATGCAGAGGCTCCAATAGACATTTGTTGTGAAGGAGCCCACGCTCGTGTTTATTGCTCTTTGAATGGCTGCAGCATTCAGGTTTCTCCAGACTGCCGACGGGGGAGTTACTGTACCTAGCGTGTGAAGGCTTAGCTCACAGTATCACGGAGAATGGTTCTCCGGTGACACGTTATCCCACGTCGTGTCCACCGGCTTGATGTTTCCCACGAACTCTTTTAATCACTCAGTGTTTCCATATACACGTCGAATTAATCCATGGGAAACCACGAAAGGTACCGGAACGTTTCCTTTTTTCTTTTCGGGAACAACCGGGGGGTGAGCGTGGGGATTTCACGCTAGGCCGCGCGGTGTTCCCACGTTGCTCTGTCGTGTGTTCATTGGAAGCGTGCCTCCCACTAACGGCGGTCAATGTGTCTGTGTTTTCCAGAGCCCACCGTGATAACCACGCCGGCGTCCACCCTGGACGTGACCGTGGGGGAGAGCATCGTGCTGCCGTGCCAGGTGAACCACGACCCGACTCTGGAGCTCAAGTTCACCTGGTTCTTCAACGAGCAGCTGATCCACTTTGGCAACCACGGCGGATACTTCGAGAAAGTGGGCGGCGTAAGTCCATAAGCCTCCGGATATTCCTCACGTCACCCCCCCCCCCCCCCCCCCC
>JACXGK010000103.1:8346-31506 GCA_016801125.1 Novumbra hubbsi | reverse complement strand
AGAGACATAGATTTTTTTTCTTCAACCTCTTCAGAAAATACATTGAGAAAGGTCAAGGGGTGATGTGGGTGATACATTGGAACGTCGATACCGTGGTCCCCTTCCTTAAGTGCAACTGAGGTCATGACAGATCCCATACCTGCTGTGCAGAGAACGTTTGGATTATGTGTATTTATGGGTTGAAAATGTGCTGCCTGCGGTTCATTTTCAAAACCCATTTACATACTACACACTTCCCCCAAAAACCTACCCGGCTCAAAGCCAAGATCACACATCTTCTATTTCTTCATTTCTTTTGTTCAAAACGTTTGCATTAATGTGCTCAGATAACAGCAAAACACTTAAAAGGCCCTTTTTCAGCTCTCCTGTCTGAGGAAGAGCAATGATGACCATTGTTCTAGATATGATTATTAGGGGCATGTACCGTCTTTGATAACGTTTTTCATTATTTTATGTTTTTTTGTTATTTTTATCTTAAATAAGTTTTCCTTTTGTTGTGATAAATGACACCACCTCTGGAGTTACATTTATGCTGTTTCATTGAAACTTGGATCTCTTTAATGAAGCAGAACCTTTGCCAGATACAATTTATCACTGGTCCTGACTCCACTCTGCGCTGGGCTGATTAAATGATAGCGTGAAAGCGGAAACTGCAGTAAGAAATGTAATAAAAAAGGGGCTTGAGAACTTTAGCTATTAAAATTGCTTGTTCATTGAAATAATGAGGCCGCTCCTCCACGGTGAAAATCAGCACATTTGTATCACTACATTTGTGTAATAATTATGATTAAATGGAAGTGCTTTGCCTCCAGTTTATCTCCAGTTTACAGGTATGCCAATGTTTATCACTCTCAACGTCTAGAATGACTGCATAAAGCATTCAAAGACCGAATAGGTTTTCCAAATCTACAGTTTTTTTTACCCTAATAGTGTTCCGAAATCAGCATATTATATCTCATAATTAGATATAGATTATATATTTTTAAAGTGTTTTTATTATTGTGTGTGTGTGTGTTGTTTGTTAGCAGCATTCGGCTGGTGACATCATGATTCGCAATATACAGCTGAGACATGCTGGGAAATACACCTGTGCAGTGCAGACCAAAGTGGACAGCATCTCCATCGCAGCAGACCTGGTGGTCCGAGGTACCTCACTCCATCTTGACTGGCGCAAACTACCATTTTTGTCCACCAATGAAAGCAAATTAATATCCATCTCATTTGCATACTGTGTGTGATAAACCGTCATTGAGCACTAATGCTGTCACACGATTAACTGGGGTTGTTTGTAGTAGGAATCTGTTGCTCTTGAAAACCTCGTGGGCACCTTGTAAAGCCCATAGAGCTGAGTCATCCTCTCGTCCTTGAAAGGTCACGGCGATGTAAAAGGCAATTTACCAGGCA
Organism: Novumbra hubbsi; assembly: GCA_016801125.1. NCBI lineage: Eukaryota > Metazoa > Chordata > Actinopteri > Esociformes > Umbridae > Novumbra > Novumbra hubbsi. Next base: position 30,102 of record JACXGK010000103.1, on the reverse strand, counting down.
GCAATCCCGTCCAAATAGTTATGGTCACTTAATCGTTTCAGTTATCCTTGAGAACGGCAAAACATATTTCAGTTAGCGGCGTCGTTTCTCACGGGCTCCCATCTGTGTCTTTACGCGTAAAGGGGGTGGACGCCAGTGCGTTTATTCTCCCTCGCCTTGGACATGCCTTTAATTAAGATTGTACTGGCATTGTACTGGAGATCGGTTGAAAGAGATGGTCAGATAGAGACGCGTCCCGCTCTCGCTTTGGACGGGAAAATGACATCTAATCAAATTAGGCCGAGCGGCTCCCCGAGGTGTCGCGCCGAGCCGACTCCACCAGCTGTGCTCCCGCTGCTGAAGGCGGACTGCGATAAGGTCCCCACTGCTCTGCCTCTTTTACACCCCTCTCGCTCTCCTTCCTCCCTGTGCCCTCCCTGCTCCCCCGGCCTCCCTCCCTCCCCACCTCCCCCGCTCTCTCCCTGCAGGTCCCCCTGGCCCGCCCACGAGCATCCATGTAGAAGAAATCAGTGACACCACAGCCTCTCTCTCCTGGAGGCCCGGGCCTGATAATCACAGTCCAATTACCGCATACACCATCCAGGCCAGGACTCCCTTCTCCCTGGGCTGGCAAGCTGTCACCACAGGTAGCCTCTCCAACCAGCCATTGCCTCATCAAATCATTGCATGTGGGTCTGATCTCCATTCCTATTCTCGGCTCCGAGAATATACGTAAGCCCATGTGCGATTTAACTTTGATGCGTTACGGCACTCGATTGTTGAGTGACCGGGGGTTGACTGTGGTTTTACTTCACTGCGGGGGCTTTTCTTTTTTCCTCGATTGTCTGACTTACTGCGAAGGGTGCTGTCTGATGGGAAAGAGAAGGAGCCTGGTACACACCGCCCTGGCGTCTGGTGTTTGGCTGTAGCAAAGGCAGAACATGAGCTCGCAGGGTCAGGACGGTGCGTACGGGGGCTAATTGAAAAATGGCCGATAGGATGGAAGTCTGGATGGAACTTCTGTGACACAGTACCGGTCAAAGGTTTGGACACACGCATACTCATTCAAAGGTATTTTTTGGGTTTTACTAATTTCCATAATGTAGAATAATAGTGAAGACCTGAAAACCATGAAAATTACACATAGGGATCACGTAGCAACGGAAAAATGCACTGGATCATAGGTCATTTCATATTGTAGATTCTTCAAAGTAGCCACCCTTTGTCTTGATTACAGCTTTTCACACTGTTTTCATTCTCATACATGGTTGATAAGGTAGTGATCATTATATATGTACTGTAGTAGTGCATATTATAGTAGGAACAGCTCAGAAAAGCAAAGAGAAACAACAGACCATCATTATGTCTGTACTGTAGAAGTGCATATTATGGTAGGAACAGCTCAGAAAAGCAAATAGAAACAACAGACCATCATTATGTCTTCAACTAGGATAATGTCAAGAACTTTAAAAGTTTATTCAAGTACAGTCGCAAAAACCATCATGTGCTCTGATGAAACGACTCTCTTAGGAATGCCACAGGAAAGGAAGATCCAGGGATAAATTCATTGGCATTACCAGCCTTGGAAAGCTGCGATTGACTGCATCTGAGATTGCGGCTCAAATAAACACTTCATAGACTTCAAGTCTAACATCTCAACATCAACTGTCCAGGGGAGACTATGTGGATCAGGCCTTTTTGGTTGTTTTGCTGCCAATCAATCGCTACTAAGGGACACCAATAAGAAGAAAAGGCTAGCTTGGGCCAAGAAACTGGAGAAATTGGACCAGTGGAAATCTGTAATCCAATGTGAGGAGTCATTGTGAGACGCCGAGTGGGTGAACGGATGATCTGCTCATTTGTGGTTCCCGCCATGAAGCATGGAGGAGGAGGCGTGATGCTGTGGGGTGTTTTGTTGGTGACGCTGTCTGTGATTCACGGCACAAACCCAGCATGGCTACCGCAGTATTCTGCAGAGAAACGCTACTCTGTCTGTTTTGCGCTTAGTGGGACTATTGTTTTTTTTTCTCAAAAGGATAATGACCCAAAACACACCTCCAGGCTGTTCGACCAAGATGGAGAGTGATGGAGTTCTGCTTCAGACGACCCGGCACAATTAAGAGGGTTTAGGATGAGTTGGCCCGCTAAGTGCTTAGTATATGTATACTACCTCATGAAACTGGTTGAATGCCATGGGTGTGCAAAGCTGTCTTCAAGGCAAAGCATGGCTACTATAATGAATCTAAAATAGTGTATTTTTTAGTGTAATGTATTTTTTTGGTAACTACATTATTCCAAATGTTATTCTATAGTTTGGATGTCACTGTTATGCTACAATGTGGAAATATGTATCCAAATAAAAAAACTCCCTTTCAAATGAGTAGGCGTCTGAAACGTTTGACAGGTGCTGTACATAACAGGGTGCTGTCGTTCATGTCAGAGATGGTACCCTCCAGGTGGGTGCACGTGTCCTTCCCGAGTGATCAGTCCCCCCCATACACCCCCCCCACACACCTGTAGTGGTCCCATTATGACCCTGGAGGACAGTCTCATGCTACCCACTCCATTCTAAGCCAGGTGGGCTGTTTTGTTTCTGGCCAGTTCCCGAAGTGGTGGGGGGCCGCCGTCTGACAGCCACGGTAACAGACCTGAGCCCCTGGGTGGAGTACGAGTACCGAGTCCTGGCGAGCAACGCCGTCGGAACCGGGGAGCCCAGCAAGCCGTCCAAACAGGCGAGGACGAAGGAGACATGTACGTGCGCCGGCCCCTCCCGTTCCACATCCCCCCGATGACTCCCCCCCACCCTCCCGTACCTGCCATTATTCGGGTCGGGAGTGGGAGGTGAAACGCTACACCCGTGTGGCATTATCTTTGATGGCTGGGGTCCACTGAGTGGAGCAGGATTAACGTTACCTCTGCTCCCACAGCTCCGAAAGTCACGCCGGCTAATGTGAGCGGAGGTGGAGGCAGTCGCTCAGAATTAGTCATCACCTGGGAGGTAAGCAAGCCGCCCGCTCCCGGCACTCCTTCGCCCGTGGAGGGGAGGCCAGGCGTCATTATTCTCTAAGGAGCCGGGGGCCGCCGTTTCATTAATAACACCAGCCAGCCTTATTGTGTGGCATTTCATTTTTAAGAACAGAGAGGCAATAACTGCCTCAGTCATCCGGCGGGGGGGGGGGGGGCAAATGCCTTTGAGGTTTTAATAAGATAATTAAACAGAATGGTTCTTCACAAAGTCACAAGCAACTTTTAAGAGATTGCGCTCTCCTATCTATTTATACGACGCTTCCTTCGTAATCAGTCCCGCTCTGAAAAGTCATATTTATCCCCGCTGCTTGAGAATCCTTTACTGCTGTGAATGTTTCGCTGCATGAGTATTGAATGTTGGATGTTTCAATACGGATGCTTAATTAGACCCCGACTTTGCCTTGACTGAAGTTACTTCAGACGGGAGCTACAATGGATAACAAAATCGCAATGTGTTCGTTGCACAATGAAGCGAAAATGTTAGGTGTCTGTCTACACACTGTAGAATTGCTCTCACTCAGTCTCTTTCTTCTTTGTCATAAACCAGAATTTCCTTTAAATAATGACGCATCTTTAGGGAGCGTGGATGTGAACAATGAAAGACAGTTACTGTAAATACACGGTGGAGGTATCATACCAAGGACGGTGTTGGTGGTGGTGTTTATCCATGTGCCAGTTTCAGTGTTTGTGTGAACTGACTTTACTCTCCGGACGGGGACCAAAAACTTGAAACCCTCAGGGACAGTAAAACAAAGAAAAATGTACACAAAATGTCGACGGTTCCCATGAGTGGAGAATAATAACATTACGCTTCGCTCAGAAGTTACGACTGGGGTCACGCGTCGCGATCGGCCGTTTCTGGTTCCGTTCTTTTTTTCCGGGAGGAACTGGTCGAGGGTCAGTGAGGAACGCCGTCCGTGGCGGGAATAGCGTAGCCGGCTAACGCGACACGGGCCTCTTCGTTTTCCCCCCGCAGCCGGTTCCCGAGGAGCTGCAGAACGGCCCGGGGTTCGGCTACGTGGTGGCGTTCCGGCCGCACGGAGCCACCGGCTGGATGCAGACCGCCGTGCCGCTGCCGGAAGCCTCCCGGTACGTCTTCAAGAACGAGAGCATCCAGCCCTTCTCCCCGTTCCAGGCCAAGGTCCGGGTGTACAACAACGTGGGCGAGGGGCCCTTCGGACCGGTGGTCACGGTCTACTCCGCCGAGGAAGGTCGGTGTGGAACGATGCGGCAGGGGTGGGGGGGGGGGTGGATGCCGGGTCGTTTTTTTTTCTTTCTAGCGTCTGTTCTGGTTCTCTCGCTGTGTTTCCGATCAAAGTGAGGGATTTAAGGGTCATCAAAGCATCGGATTACTTTTAAAGCCATTAAAAGGGTTTTTACCCCGATCCAGAACCTGGCCGAGCGCCCACCAGGATCCGAGCCAGGAGCCTGTCAGCGTCCGATATCGAAATTTCGTGGAAAGCCTTGCCTTGGAACACCAGCCGGAGAAGGGTCCTGGGCTACGAGGTAAGCCGACTTCTGCCTTCTTACCCTTCACCTGGTTGTGTCGAAGGGTTTCCTTGCGTTTTTGGGCGTGTTTGTGTGCCCTCGCTGGTAGGAGCAAACGTTGTGCAATCATGTTTCATTGTATAATGTCACTGGTTTATACACTGTGTGTCACTAGTTTATACACATTGGGCAACTCGGTTTGTTATGTGTACAAGTCCAGACAGGTGTCATGTCTGTCTAGTGTCGTTTACCTCTTTAATTCGCTATATGGCTGTAACCACTCTTATTAGCCTAGCATACAATGCAGTGCATCCGGGGACACAATGTTTAGCCTTTAATCCGCACCGTACACTAGTTTAAAAAGCACTGGCTTTGAGCTTAGCTAGTTGACTCTTATTCTTAGTCAGCTCACTGTGGAAATTCAATTTGATGAACAAATGGCCTATTTCCATCCGTGGGATGCGTACAGTATTGGAATTTCTGTTGACCATTTCAAGTAAACACACGGTTGTGGGGCCTGAGCAAAACTGTTTTCCGGCAAGGAAAGACAAATTATATTTGTGCTGTCAACTGTGCCAACTGTTTCAGCCCGGACACTCGGGTGACAAAGGAAATCTGTTATCAGTCAGTTTGACGGCTGGGACATTTTGCGTGGTGATTTTCTCGTCTGGCCATTGAAATCCTCCCTCACTTGAAAAGCCCAGCCATGGGAACAAAGGCGCCTTAACAATGGACAGCGGGCACTCTGAGGCGCCGCGATAAAATGCCGTCTCTGGGCGGCGTCCCCCGCTTACCGTCCGTCTGTGTGCCCCCAGCTGAGATACTGGGAGAAGACGGAGGCGGAGGAGGCGGCCAGCGTGCAGAGGACGGCGGGCAACCAGACGTCAGCCATCATCCGCGGCGTGAAGGGGAGCAACACGTACTACGTGGCGGTGAGGGCGTACAACACGGCCGGGGCGGGGCCTCCCAGCGCCGCCGTCAACGTCACCACCAAGAAGCCACGTAAGCTCCCGCCTCCGTCTCCCAGGCACTCGCCGCCGTTCCCGCGGAGGCGGTCCTCAACCCCATTGCCCTCTGTGTCCCCTCAGCGCCCAGCCAGCCGCCGGTGAAAGTGATGTGGAACACGTCGGACTCCAAGATCATCCTGAACTGGGAGCAGGTCAAGGCCTTGGAGAACGAGTCCGAGGTCACCGGCTACAAAGTGAGGAGGAGAGGTCCTCGTGTGTGTGGGGGGGGGGGGGGGGGTTGTTTGGGGGGGTTGTCGTGATTTCATTGTTACCTGTGCGTCCTGTCCCTCTAGGTGCTTTACAAATGTAACCGGCACAGCCGCCCTACCGTCATGGAAACGAACACAACGTCGGTAGAACTCTCCCTGCCCATGGATGAGGAGTACTTCATCCAGATCAAACCGTTTGGGGAGGGGGGAGAAGGAAGCAGCAGCAGGCAGATTACCATCCCCAGAATAGCAGGTCAGCCTCCACTTGAAACATCATCGCCGCTCCGCTGTAGCCATCCCCGATAGCTACGGTTTACCTTCATGACAAGGGATTGGAGGGGTTTTCCGGGTCCCACGCGCCACTTAAGAGGGAACATATGAGTAACGACGGGCATGAGGGATTCGGTGCGAAGGAAAACAAAAGGTTGTTTTTGATGGAGCCGGCGAGTCCATCTCGGCGCTGACGTCACCATTAAAAGAATCGTAGCCGGCGAAGTGTGGCCGGAATGAAACCGGGCCCCATTCGTACCCGGTTCTGACATTTGTCCTGATCACAAAAAGATCAGTGCGAGGTCAGAAGGATATGTGTTAAAAGCATGTACAGCCCTTTAGGTGTTTTCAGAGTCTGAAATACATGTATATTTGCCCAACGTTCTATTACAGAAATGACGGAAATGATTATTAATGAATTTAACCCCTCCCGACTTGTCTCCTTTCTTGGTGCAAACAGACAGACTAACAAAGCCCGTTCGTGTTCATATTTTTCAGGTCCCAATGCGATCGGCTCGGCAACCAAGGTGTCCACTTTGTCGGCCCTCAGTACGATAGCGCTTTCTTTCACAGCGCGGACATCGTTATGACACGCCGCTCCCGGCAAACATTGCGTCTGATGCGGAGCTCAACAGCGAAACAGCAACACCAACCGCCCAGTCTGGTGTAACTAGATCCATTCATTTAGGTTTTAGAGGCAGGAGGACGTGTCACGTGTCGGGGAAGCGGTTCCAGACGAGGAGGGAGGGGGGCTTCGCTCCAGCACCCGCCCCACCCGCCAGAAGAGGAAGTCGACCGATGTCTTGACTCTGTTGTTACCAAAGCAGCTTTCATAAAAAAAAAAAAAAAGAAAAGAACAAATGTCTTATATGCATCTTTTGTCTAGCTTTTATAGATTTATTTTTAAACCAATGGGCTTTTCGTAAAAGGCAAGGTTGATGGGGAATTCAGTGCATGGCGCAAATCTACATACGGACCCGACTGTTTCGTTTGATTTAAAACTGCTTGAGTTTGTTAGATGGAACGTCTCCGTTGTCTGAAGTCAATAGCATTTCCTGGTTAAAAATAAACCTGTAACTGTGGTCTCATGTCAAACAAATGCTGTTCAGTCGTCTTAGAAGCAGATTCAGAGCTCCCACCAACTGGACTGATATGATGTGTACGTATTTCGCTTCATGATTTGTTTTCATTTTAGTACTCTGTGAAACGTTGCACTGATGCCGGATTTAAAAATGAGACAGCAGAAATGTGACCAACTGCATTAAAGGATGAGAGGGATTTTACTGATTTGGACTCCCATCTACCAGAGTTCTGTCTTGGACATTTAAATGGGCCGCTGAGTGGACCCTCACATGACTGTTTCGTCTCATCCTCTTAGTTAGCCGTGTATCGACTCTAGAGCTACTCTATTCTTTGCCTTGTGTGTGCCTCATCATATGTTCGAAATCCTCAGGTCCTTAAAGAGCCTTAACTTATCATATATACATATATATATATATATATCAGCAACAATTAGAAACATAGAAAGTCTGTTTATGCAGCCGCATAGCTACACTCTGCATTAATGGGCAAGTCGTAGGGGTTTCAGTTTTTCACCTCCCGTGTGATACTTCCGTCATTGTTAGGGCCAGGCGCGTTTTCCTGGTCAGTTCAAGTGGTCAAGAAAATGTTCTTGCCCCAGTCACATATCATAGTTAGCGGGTGTGACGTGACTAGGTAGAGCTCCCGGTCCTCACCGTCCTACATGATAGGCTCCCGGTCCTCACCGTCCTACATGACAGGCTCCCGGTCCTCACCGTCCTACATGACAGGCTCCCGGTCCTCACCGTCCTTTATGACAGGCTCCCGGTCCTCACCGTCCCACATGACAGGCTCGAGTGCTTTGGCGTGGTTCGACGGCATCACTGGAAGCCTGTGGGGCACCTGATACGGCCACTGACTGTGACCTTACTTAAACGACGCGCTGATTACCTATTCCTTTTCCATAGTCTTCTGATGCCATGCGATACTGGTACGGTACTTATGTAGCTTGTAATCCAGTGGGAAAAGTCAGTTGTGCTGGTACTGTACTGTAGTTCGTGGTACTTTAAAGGGGGCGCTTCGAGCGGGCTACTGGGCCTGACTCGGACTAATGCAGCGGGAAATGTGTAATATACTTTTTTGTACACTTCAGATCATTTATATCAAAGGTAACGACTTTCTTAAGAGCTGAATATCCTGGTTTCTATGTAATAATACCAATGTTTCATACATTAGTTAAGTGTTGCTCAGCATGACTGTGACAGCCCTTGTTTTCTGACCATTTGCTAATTGACTGAATGGCTTGAGACCATCTGTGCTCATACAAATCCAATCCATGTTTATGTCTGTGCTTGCTTCAAACAGGTGTTCTCCTGTAGGCCTAAACCCATGGGGATTTGCTGGCATTACCATTCCATATACTGGTATTTCCATTCCATATACTGGTACTACCATTCCATATACTGGTACAACCATTCCATTTAATCCATGTGCAGTTCTGTTTTTTGCTGTTGTCAGTTGTTTATACTGTGTTAATGAATAAAGTTTATTGATTTATACAAGTTTATACAAGTCAGTTGATTTATTTCCCCATGCTTATTACATATAATATGGATTAACTATAATGTAATTAACAGTACATCCACTAGGTGGTGCCGCGCGCTCAATTAAATGTTCAGATAGTGATATTGGACAGGACAAATAATAATACTTGTTTATTGACGTCTGGATTCGATTGCAGTTTGTTGGTAAATGTACTTTTTAAGGCAAAATCTGCAATCTGCTATTCTCCCCATCATTCTCAGTAATAATTGCAGTTAAAAGACATATTACATATTATCGATTTTCAGATTGAATCCAAGCCTACAGCAATATAACATCATGAGTAGCCTTGCTATGTCAACAAATTGATGCCTTTGGCTCTGTTAAATCAAACCTTCATTGCCCAAATTATGCAGCAGTACCTATATTCAAATAATATCACCTACTGTTCTTGGGTACTGTAACAAAACCTGCAACTATCAAAGTTATAAACACAGGTTTGATGGAGTCCCAAATCTGGGTGCACGCATCCTCCAAAAATGGAGGGATTGTTTAAGCCTTGATCAGTAGGTGGTCTGGGCTATGGTAGATGAAGATGGAGTCTGATGAGGATCTTGTAAAGAGCTACTTTGGGAACCAGGCTGATTAGTGACTATGGAAGTGAGAAGAAGAAAAAAACGGTAATTTGGCATTTACTGGCAATGTCTTAATTAGTTTGAGGGTAACGATACACTCATCGGTATTGTACTTCGGTTATCTTCCCTTTTGCAACGCTGTTCCAAGCCACAAGATGGCACTGCAGGATAACAATGAAACTACAAGCAACTGCCTCAGAGTCAGTACCTTAACCTCTTCCTGCCACATAGTATCTTGAAGCATTTGTCTTCTTTATGAAATTGCAGAGACAACGTGAATCGCACTGAGACATTTATTCATGTATGTATGTTTTCAGTTCAGACTGAATGTAAACACAGCAAAACACACTACCAAGCACTAGGGGGATGTAGAGAGAAGGGCTGTGGTGAAATGAAGTGAAACAGGAAGAGTGGAACAGATAGTGGCTCATGTTAATCTATAGAATCCGCCAGTCAGTTCCTTTCCATATCGCCCTGTGCAACGTCATTCGCCTGATTCTCCAAGATTTTCAGTTCCCATTTTCATTAATCATTCGTAGTACTAAAAGAACGTATCCATAATCACGGTTAGTATCTCCCAGCTGCTAGGTCATCCGGGGTCTGAACAAAAGGTCACAACCAGAACCTCACTTTGAGATTGGAAGGCTAGAAATGTACGTAGTTCGCAGGTATGATAAATAAAGACCGCCATGGTTTCCAGTGCCAATGACTCCGACGCTAAGGCACCTGTCATCCGTCCACTTTGCTATTCCTCTGACGTAGCCCGTAGTCTCTACAAGGCGAGTGTGTCGATCCTCAGTCAGACATCTGCGCCACCTAATACCACTCTTCCAGTATATATATGTAACTACATGCACATATGGAAGTATTTATGTTCATATACATACAGTATGCCCCTCCCCTCCCTCAACCCTTCACAACGGAACCATCCGCTATAGAAGTTTCATTCAACATCTTTCTCAAAGTCCGTACGGCAGTAATCGTTGCAATCATCATTTCCAACCGGGTTAGCGTGTCCGTCGTAGCAAAACTGCCCATTCGCTGCCCATCACTGCAAGCAAGTGGCTCAACCCCAATCCAGTGTCATTTCAACGAATACAATATACAAAATAACTGCTAAGGGACGGTTTCCAGCAGACTGAACTCTACAGCAGAGAACACACTGGACAGCCGTGGTTATTGTAGGGTGACATGACAAAGCAACACTCTGTGGCAGGACCCGACTTTAGGATTAAATTTGTTCATTTAAACATTTTGCTGATGCTTGTTATGCATGAAATATCACAGTTTTCTCCTTTAAGTAGAATGATAATGGATTACAATAGTGAGGCGTCCACAGAGACAGTTATTGCGAGTCTCACAAGCCGATAAGATTGACTGCTTAACGTCTTCACCGTGTCACGAGCACTAGTTCACCTCGGTTGTATTTTCGAAGTTAGTCCACGTAGGGAACAATGCATAGTATGTATTTAACAGTTTGTTCCAGTATACTTGTTTTAATTTCTCAAACAAACTGACTGATTCAGTAGTAAAGTATTACTTGAGTTTATCCATAGGGAATTAGCGATCATGTCGAGGGATTTGGCGAGGCAGGGCTAAGGAGGCCGTGCTTGGTGTTATAGAACAGACAAGGGGTTCCAACTGATCTTGTTTACCTGTCCACGTGATGGAGTTGGGGCTAAAACGCGTCACACAATGAATAAAAACTTTGTGAGGGCACAGAAAAGGGAATCACACACTTGTACTTTTTAGGGAATAAAAAAAAACACCACCTTACATACACCACCACTGATAAATACAATGTAGAACTCACACATCATAACTTAAAAACAAGTTTGGAGAAAAAAATAGAAAAACAAATCCTCCCATTTTATAAAATAATTAGATACTGTAAAACAATATAATAAAACCTCTCATTTTGCTTAAACAAGTATTCCGTTACCAGACTATGGCACTGTATGAAAAAAAAACTCTACCCCTGTAAAGTAGCCAACTAGTTTGGAATATATCACTAGACGTTGAAGGAGTTGTGATTTGACCAGAGGGAGAAAGGAGAGCCGGATGGGGAGAGGGGGACGGGGGAAGGAGGATCTGTTCAGAGCGTTTAGTAATGGGCAAGAACTAGTAGTAGCAGTAGATGAGTACCAACACAGTCTCTCAATGCTGTAGAAGTGTCTATCCACGTGTTCTCAGTTAACTCACTAATCAGCTCAGTCCCATCCGCTCTGGGTGATATGTGGTGTTGACATATGTGGTGTTGACATATGTGGTGTTGACATATGTGGTGTTGACACTGTGGAGAAGTACAGCATTTTGAGTGCTTCTTTTGGACGCCTTTCTCGTATCGTCTGTTCTCTCGACTGTTCATAATCATGCATGTAAGTACAAATGAGCTAATCGATACTTCGTTTTCTTTGTGGACGAGCAAACAAGCAAATTAATTTGATTCGTCTATCGTTAAAAAAGCTAGCAAGACAGCGGTCGAATATACGTGTCACTGGCGGCGAAAGGTTACGGACGCTTTTACGGTTTGGGCAGCGGCGCGGCCTACGGCCCAGTTTCAGAAAACGTGAGCCAAACGAGAGTACGCAGAACCGCTGGTGAAAGCGAGGCTCAGCGCTTGACTGCCGTTAAAGGCCCTCAACACAGGTACCAGCCCCCCCGCCTCGCCCCGCCACTCACCCGTACCTCGGCCCCATTCATGTCCTCCACCGCACCGGCATCTCCACGGCGACCACTACGAAAGCCATTTACGAGGCGCGTTGTTGACTTCCCGGAGAATAAATAACCAGGAGTACAGCGGGTAAGTCAATGCTTCCCGGGTAAAGATCGACCCGATTTAACTCGGGGCGGATTACATGACGGCGTTTCATAACTCAATCGGACTGCTTTGGTCGGGGGGCAGACGTGCCGGGAGCCGCGTCGTCATCCCTATTCACTACCGAAGAAGCCATATTCACCGCAAACCTCACGGGGGTCTGCTCTACGTACAATGCAGCCTGTTTGTCAGACATGCGACAGCAGTAAGGTTGGTGGGAGGGGGGGGGGGGGGGGGGGGGGGGGGGGGGGGGGGGGGGGGGGGTTCAGGGGGAAGCATCACAGTCGGTTTTGGCTGAAAGGACAGGGGGAGGCATGTTGTGTTGCCGAGGTGACGGAGATTGTTGCGTTGGTAGGTTTAATTGTTGTATGCGCTGTGGGTGGTATACTGCAGTCCTTCCGCAGGGGTGACGTCTGCAGGGTCGGGGGGGAGCTGCCCGAGGTCATCCTCTGTCCCCTGGAACCCCCATGGTTGATCAGGACTGTAACACAGAGACGGGAAACAGATCCGTGAAACATATCGACACCAGTGGAACAGATTTCCTTCAGTGTGATTAAAGCCACTTTCATGTCCAATTGAATGTTACGTGTGACCTATGAGGAATATATATAAGTGCCTACGGCATCTATCGTATATATGCACAAATACATGCACAGACAAATCGTAATGCAGACATTTGATATTAGCTTACAGCCATTGAGTAGGATTTGTTTGGAAGACATACTTTATCAATTTTCCAAAATATAATCAGAACATTACTGCACAACACACAGACAGAAAAACTCTTACTATGCTGTAACAAAAACGATGCGTAAATACCTCAGATTTCCTATGTTGCTCCTTTGTGGGAGATTCTGTTTCCCTGACAACCACTGCTTTTGTCACCAACATGTCAGGGTGTTGCTGCTTGGCTTCTTGTATTGCCATGGCAAGGGCCTATGTTACGAAGCTCACAGATTAATGGAAAATTATGGAAATTTTACACTGTAATCAAGACACAATACTGTATTTATGTGTTACAAAGGCTTATTCTTGTCGTAACATTGTAGCATGACTAAATAACATGAATTAAATTCAACATCAAATTCAGTGTCAAAGCGCAGTATCGTAGTTCAGTATCAAAGGTCAATATCATATTTCATTGTTATATATTGGTACCACAATTGAATAACTTAGTATCATCACTAAGTAAATTAGCATCACAACTTATACAAGCATGTAATAAGTTAGTACAATAATCATTAATAAATATCTTAGTATCAAGTTATTTGATCATAAATCCATAACTTAATGTACCACAAGGTGCCATAATATCCCGTAGTAGGACGATGTAATTATGTCGCTGACGGAAGTTCCTCACCTGATGTTGATCCACATCATCATCTCCTGTGATGATGATCCTTTTCTCGATCCTTGTCTCGGAGTATCCACCTTTCACTGTCTGAAACAACACACACACATACTATTTAAAAACAGATTACCAACAATCTACAAGTAAGATCAGGCCCTACCTCCGTAAAGTACAGTTATAGATTCTTAAGTGAGTAGGAAATGGCAACACGGAACACCTGAGACGCACCTGTCCTTAGCTTTTTTTAAACACGAGTGGTTACCTTGGTAACTTGAGTGGTGGTTGCTGAGGTGAAGTTGTCTGCGGTGACAGTCAGCGGGGACACTACCACAGCTTCTCTCCCCAGTGTGCCTGCCTTCACCTGCAGCATGGTCGTCATGAAGAGGAGGGAGTCACTTTACAATACAATACGGCTGCTTCAAACAGACAGACAGACAGACACTACTCTAATGGTCCTAGCCCAAACCATACATTCCCCTACCTCGCCATACCCTCTATCAATGAAGGAACAATGGTCTGTTTCAATTCAACGGGCTTTCTTGAGACCCAATCTCCCAGTGTCAGCTGCAATAAATCAAGAGCTAGACACTCTGTTCTGCCATAACTGCACTGTTGTTAGAGGAATGAGTGCCTGGAGTGCAGCAAAATGGAGGACGGTGGGGTCAAGGATGTACTTACAGGGGAGCCATTTTCTTTACTGGGGGTAGGAGACTCCTTCCTACTGACCACGCCCTGGTTCTGGTTCTGGATGAGAGGAATGAGGAAGGGAGATGTCACCTAAATGCAGGGTTGATGTTCAGCCCTCCAACCAGACACATTTGATATGGCTAGAATGAGCATATTTGTCAAGGTAAAAGTCAAGAGGCAGCCAAACTAGAGCTGTGAGTTTAAAAAATATATAAAGCCGGTCATCTAAATGAATTAGTAGGCTCTGTAAAGCTAAGAGAAAGAATTTCAATAATAAAAAGCTACTTTTAAAGCAAGAATCCTTAACTGAAACAATAACAAAGAAGACATCCTTTGAGGGTTTTGTCATAAAGCAGGAGTGATGGCTCTGGGGAAATGTAATCATTGAAATTCATAGCCCAAGCTGAACACAAGTACTGGCCCCGATAATTATGTCTGTTTACATGTGCCCAGTCTCAAAACACTTTGGTTAAGGCACAATAGAAGATTTCTCATTTTCTTCAGACATATACTTATTGTAAGTAGCTCTGGATAAGAGTGATTGCTAAATCACTAAAATGTAAATGGAAAATGTAAATATAAGGGTATATACATTTATAATTCATAGGTCCAAAAATAGATGGAGCAATTTAGGATTCTGGCTTTAAAATTATGCACATGCAAATATTGTGAGGGAATATATCAAGCCAGAAATGTCAACAAGCTGGACAAAATCAGGCAAAACATATAACCTCTAAAAATATACCCTCTAAATCAGTGGTTCTTAACCCATTCCTCAGGGAACCCCAGCCAGTCTAGGTATTTGAACTACCCTTTAGCTAGCGCGTATAATCCTCAAGCCCTTGATTAGTGTATCTGCTGTGCTTGTTCCGGGCTGCAGCTAAGACGTGGAATGTCTGGGGTTCCCTGAGGAATGGGTTGAGAACCACCGCTCTAAATTTATGCCCTCAAAACCTGGAGAGCATCAACTGCACATGCAAAACCGCCCATTGAGCCAATCACAATATACTCATTGCCATTAGCACCCAATCACTGTGCAGCTCAAGGATAAGGGCAGAGAATCAGACTGCAGACAGAGATGCACACCAAAGCCATCCAAGCACTCTGTTGCTGTTATAACGGACTGACACGTACCAGGTTGCCCTCTGGTGGCTGAACCACATCAGTGCTGCTGGAGACCTTAGTCTCGTTACAGTTGACGTCAGCCTCCATTTGCTGCAGATTATACAATAGGCAAACACATGGGCACACACAAACACACACACAGGAACACACACCCACACATGCTACTGTATCATGACTCCCAAACTGATGCTGCATCTCCCACAAGTTGCGCAACAACAGCAATGCACTTCCATTATCTATAAGACTATGCACCTATTCTATTCATTCTACTGCTATGATAAACACATCTGTCACTGATATGGGGAATATTTTCCTTGGTTTTAACTATAAAGAGACCCTCCCTGATCCCTGCCACAGCTCATTCTCCTGGTTAGATAACAGGCCTACCAGAGGCATTGGTGACCATTTAATTAGGCAGCTCTTGGCAAGGCAAAGCTTTATGCTTTGTCTCAGGGGCCTGAATGGAACACCTTTATGCCTTAATCAGTCTGGTTCATTTCCTGTCAATACCCAATTTTATAACATCAGCGATCTGTATTCAGGCCTGCCATGTAGGCGTGAAATGTGTGACTCCCTTCACGTCCCGCGTTCCCCTGTTCAGACATTGTTCAGACAAGTAATCAATAGATAGCATTAACACACTGTATGATTTGGTTTGCTAGTTATTACCATATCGGTCAGGTGTCAGCAACTTATTTAATGAAGGAACTTGGCCAATGCAAATAAATCTCTGGAAAACCTCCCACTCGCTGGACAGATTTACTTCTATTTCAAAATGCTATTTTAGTCATTTGATTATATCAAGAGAGTGAGTTGGGGATATTAAAGATCTAAATGAGTGCCTATTTGTTTCAGTTCTGGACCGGTTTGACCAGTATTTGTATGTACACAGGCCAATGTGAATGGCAAAAAATCAGTTCCCACAGTGGTGAAGGCTGTGTATATATATATATACAGTGGGGCATCATGATCAATGATCATGAGGAAGGTGAGGGATCAGCCCAGAACTTCACGGCAGGACCTGGTCAATGACCTGAAGAGAGCTGGGACCACAGTCTCAAAGAAAACCATTAGTAACACACTACGCTGTCATGGATTAAAATCCTGCAGAGCACGCAAGGTCCCCCTGCTCAAGCCAGCGCATGTCCAGGCCCGTCTGAAGTTTGCCAATGACCATCTGGATGATCCAGAGGAGGAATGGGAGAAGGTCATGTGGTCTGATGAGACCAAAATAGAGCTTTTTGGTCTAAACTCCACTCGCCGTGTTTAGAGGAAGAAGGATGAGTACTGCCCCAAGAACACCGTCCCAAAGGTGAAGCATGGAGGTGGAAACATCATTCTTTGGGGATGCTTTTCTGCAAAGGGGACAGGACGACTGCACCGCATTGAGGGGAGGATGGATGGGGCCATGTCCCTCGAGATCTTGGCCAATGACCTCCTTCCCTCAGTAAGAGCATTGAAGATGGGTTGTGGCTGGATCTTCCAGCATGACAACGACACGAAACAGACAGCCAGGGCAACTAAGGAGTGGCTCCGTAAGAAGCATCTCAAGGTCCTGGAGTGGCCTAGCCAGTCTCCAGACCTGAACCCAATAGAAAATCTTTGGAGAGAGCTGAAAGTCCATATTGCCCAGCGACAGCCTCGAAACCTGAAGGATCTGGGGAAGGTCTGTATAGAGCAGTGGGCCAAAATCCCTGCTGCAGTGTGTGCAAACCTGGTCAAGAACTACAGGAAACATATTATCTCTGTATTTGCAAAAAAAGGTTTCTGTACCAAATATTAAGTTATGCTTTTCTGATGAATCAAATACGTATGTCATGCAATAAAATGCAAATGAATTGCTTAAAAATCATACAATGTGATTTTCTAGATTTTTCTAGATTCTGTCTCTCACAGTTGAAGTGTACCTATGATAAAAATTACAGACCTGTACATGCTTTGTTAGTAGGAAAACCTGCAAAATCGGCAGTGTATCAACTACTTGTTCTCCCCACTGTTATATATCTATATATATATATACACACTATACTGATAAATGTATTGGGACACCTACACATTATACATGTGTAGGTATCCTACAGGTGCTACCTACAGGTGCTTGTATGAAATCCTGTTTTAAATCCATAGGCATTATGTTGGTCCCCCCTTTTGCAGCTATAACGGCTTGCAGCTATAACGGCTTCTGGGAATGCTTTCTACAAGATTTTGGAGTGTGCCTGTGGCAATTGTGGCCTATTCTTCCAGAAGAGCATTGGTAAGGTCAGACATGATGTTGGACAAGAGGGTCTGGCTCACAATGTGTGTTCTAGTTCATCCCAAAGTTTTTTTAAAGGTTTGAGGTCAGGGCTCTGTGCAGGCCAGTCAAGTTGTTCCGCACCAAACTCCTTGAAACATACCTTTATAGACCTTGCTTTTGCACTGGGGCACAGTCATGCTCATGCTTACAGAAAAGGTCCTTCCCCAAAGCTTTTCCAACAAAGTTGGAAGCATAGAATTTTCCAAAATGTCTTGGTAAGCAGAGGCATCAACATGTCTTGGTAAGCAGAGTCCAACTCCAGAAAAACAATCCCATGGCATTATCCCTCCTCTACCAAATTTTTTAGGTGGCACAATGCAGTCGTCAGGAAACGTTCTCCTCATCCATCAGACTGCCAGATTGAGAAGCGTGATAAGTCACTCCACAGAACACGTTCCCGCTGCTCCAGAATCCAGTGGCGTTGTGGTTTACACCAGTCCATTTGATGCTTGGCATTGAGCTTGGTGATAAAGTAAGGCTTGCATACAGCTGCTCGACAATGGAAACCCATGCCATGAAGCTCCTGGCACACAGACTTTGTGCTGATGTTAATGCCAGTTATCGAGTCAGCAGAGCATTGGCCACCTTTACGCACTATGGCAACCCCCCTCTGTACCTTTAAGTGGTCTGCCTCGTTGTGGCTGAGTTGCTGTGGTTCCTAAATGCTTTGCAATAACACCACTTACTGTTGATTGTGGAATAGCTAAGAGGGATGAAATCTCACAAACTGACTTGTTGCAACAGTGGCATCCTATTAAAGTACCACGCTTGAATTCAGTGAGCTCTTTAGGATGACACATTGTTTCACAAATGTTTGTCAAGGCACACTGCATGGCTAGGTGCTTGATTTTATACCGGTAGCAATGGGATTGAATGAAAAACCTGAATTCAATGATTAAGAGGTGTGGCCCAATACATTGGTCCATATAGTGTATATATACATATTTTTGTTTTCATCTTCAAATTCAACCACATTTATGCCTCCCTTGCAGTTTCCAAAAGTCCAATTCACAATTAAGTCATTGTCTCCTCACAACAACATAAACAACAAATCCTGTGCCAAGCCCTCATTTCCCTGCCCACAACCTGGACGTTGCATATGCACAAGCACGGACAGTAGATCGTTTGCACTTTAGACAGTCCATGTGTGCTGTTTGTTAGCAGCACGGCGTATGGTTATACTGATGTAATATACCTGCTCTGGAAGGTTGTGGGTACTTGGGACCTCTGACCCATTGGTGTGTGTCTCCTTCTTGGAATCAGCCCTCTTTAGCATCTGGGCAGTGCAGACAGCACTGGCGTCTTTCCTGGCAACAGGAGGCTGCAGTAGGGGAATCAAACCACAGAGTAAGACGAAATACACCACAGACAAGCTATTGTTCTCTAACCTCTTCAAATATCTCCTGAGAGTCCACTCTCAACCAACGTTTCAAAAATGGGCAATACATGTCAATCTTAGAATGCATTTTGGTTTGTTAAATCCCATGTTACATCGAAATCAATAATTGTTTTCTCATCCTTACAGGACTTACAGAGTTATGTTTATTCAAAGTTTAGACCATACAACAATTGCATTGCTGTTACAAAAAAATGCGAGCATCTTTGACAATGGATGGAAAAATACACTGAAACACATAAATTGCATAAAAATAAAAAAAATCAACAAAAAACTAAAATACATAAAACAATATTAAAAACATGATGCAAAAACAAATGTAAAAAAAATATTTGGTGAAAAATGGATACACGGGCATCTAGTGAAAATAATCCAAGCGGGGAGTGAAAATAATCCAAGTGGCAAATGAAAATGTTCCAGCGGACAACGCAACGTCAGTATGGGCTGGCGTAGGCGCTGTAGCCGGTGGGGGGGGTCATGGAACGGGTAAGGAAGGTCTACCTCATGGTGTGCCCGCTCCTCATGGAGCACGGGGCTCCTCTCCTCTACAGGCGACATGTCATAGGAGCCCATGAGACGGGCCGAATAGAACCTGGAGGTCTCCTCAAAGTCCTCCCTGCCCACCTCGGGCAGCCTCTCCCCCTGCTCCCCCAGCTCAGACATGCCCTTGGAGAACTCCTCCACGCCCGAGTGCAGGTCCATGATGACGGTGAAGTCCGCCTCGGCCTCCAGGCTGGACGTGGAGCTGACTGTCATGCTGGAACACTTCCTCTCGATACCCAGGTGGGTCTCTTTCGGACCGGCCGTGTCTTGCTCGTGGTCCTCCGTGGCCGAGCCTGGCCGGGGCCTCCTTTCCCAGGGTTCCGTCTGGGTGAAAGAGGGGGGGGGGGTGTTACACAAAGATGGCCGCCGCACCTGTCACAAAAACGGGACAGGGTCTGGCGGAGGCTCAGTGCAGGCGGTGGTCGTGGTAACGATGCGGATGAGGATGAGGATGATGGCATGGCAGTAGTTATAATGTCTCCCATTCCGTGACCTGGGAGTATTTAAGCCCACGCTAGCATTCGAATTTGGATGAAAACCTCTCAAACTCTTTTCCAGGCATGCAGTCCGCAACGTCAAATCGGCCCGCATGAAGCAGAAGGGGAGATGAATTGCCTTACAGACCGGAACGTTCTATCGAATATGCTGGAGGACGAACACTTGTGGTACGATCAGGGTTCAGCCTGCTTCCCAGATGGCAGAGGTAACCATGGGTGACAGTGGGAGGGAGATTGGGATCTCGAGACTGAATGGTGTGGAATGGTAAAATGGTGAGGCATGTGGTGAAATTCAAAATGTAAAGTGACCTTGGCATCATCTACTGTGTCTTCATAAATGGCAGGAGCGGAGAGAGGCTCCTGCAGGAGGAGAGGCAGAGGCAGAGGTAGAGGCAGAGGAAGAGGCAGAGCAACCAGTGGTTAGTCGGAGCTGAAGAAACACACCAACACCAGCAGAAAGTTAGAACAGTAGAGTGGTTCTAACAGACAGGCAGTTCCCACTTCATCTATTTATTACTCCAAAAACAAGTAAACTCACTACCAGCTTGGACAACAAAAACAAACTCACTGCGGGAAGCCAGTCGTCCTAGATGGAATTAGTATGAACTGTGTGGTACAGAATGTATTATGGACAGGTTGTAAGACATGAGAGGACAGGATTGAGCAGCCATAGCAGCGTGACAATAGCCATTGGCTAAAGACAGAATCAGAAAACACTGCAAACCGCATCGCGAAAATCTCAAAGGACTAAAATGTTGAAATGGCCAAAGACCGGGTGTTTGATTTCAATGATAGCTAAGGTAGATTTAGTTTTTTCTCTCAGTAGCTCCACAAGAGGCACTAGTGCTCTCACACGCTGTTTGTCCATTTCTTATGCGTGTGAGGCATCTTCCAAAGTTATCTAAATCCTCCTTCCACGACCAATCACAGTAACAGCCCACAACCTAGACTCAAATGAAAGGCAGAAAATGTATTCAAGGAACTATTTCATTACTTATAGTTATTCAATGACACAGACAAATATGCACAAGCTCTGTGAAATGAAAGCTACAGTCTGTCTATGTAGGTAGCATGTGCATTGCGTTTAATAGCTTGTTGGATATGTACAATGCTCTTAAGGTCTAGGGGCGAACTTTGCCATGAAAGCAAATATTCATCCAAAGTATGATCCATGTCAAGCATTTGATTTGGTTTCTAAATAGTTACAAGATCTATGGCAGACATTTGACTGATGAACATTCCTGTTGCAAGCACTACAAGGAGAAATTTAGAGCCTTAAAGGAGAATGTTCCTTTTGATTTATGTTAGCTGGTTCCTCACCTTTAAAGTTCTCTATTGGAAATGAGAAACTGTAATCCATGCTACAGTTTTCATAAAAATGTCGGTCTAACTTTAGGCATCGCTAACTAAACATCTTGAGAAGTTAAGTGTGTATGTTTATTTTAATTGCAGATCTGTAGTGGATCCATCTGGTTCCAGACCATTAGAAAATAAGTATCTCCCTCACTAAAGATCCATAAGCTTATGCAAGTGAGTGGCATTGGTTTATTCTCTGATCATTAGTAGGCTAGGTACAGCCCTTCCCCCAACTGGCCTGAAAACTCCAAGTTTCTTGCCCGCTGATCTGATTTGATCGACCTGATGAGGTAGCCCATGTCTTTAGACCTGATGAGGTAGCCCATGTCTTTAGACCTGATGAGGTAGCCCATGTCTTTAGACCTGATGAGGTAGCCCATGTCTTTAGACCTGATGAGGTAGCCCATGTCTTTAGACCTGATGAGGTAGCCCATGTCTTTAGACCTGATGAGGTAGCCCATGTCTTTAGACCTGATGAGGTAGCCCTGATGAGGTAGCCCTGATGAGCTA